>OU974077.1:6179481-6446981 GCA_918843875.1 Diadumene lineata
AAGGTAGAACTAAAGTCGGGCACGCTAGCCCGACTAATAACTTCCCTACTCCCGACAACTCCCCAATACCTCCCAGACTCAATGCCTATCCTGGCTTATTCTAATGACAGTTTATTTATATATTCCACCTTCTAAAGGAAGTATAAAAAAGACATGAGTTCAGAATCTGTTTAAAGATTGCATTTTTGATTGGACAACATATCTTATTTGAAAAAAAGTACAGTTAAAATACAAATAGTCACTAGTAAAATTTTTGACTTCAGGTTCGTCGGGAACTACTTGTTTTGGGATCAGTTTGTTTAGTAGATATTTCCTTTTATGTATGGCAGATTCTGTTGCTTCTTCCCAGCTGAAGTAATCCACATCCATTAAACTTTTTTTAGTTTCCATGAGTTTTTTTATAAGTAGAATCCTTCTTCATATAGTGCATCCACTTAAGATGCTCAAATAAAACCTCCCTGAATTCTTTTCGTAGTGTAGGAAGTAAATCATTCATTGCCTTGGCGATTGCTACATTTTCACTGACCCCACTTTGTTGATAATTTGTTACCATTTGTTCCCATTTCTTTTCATGTCTATTAAATGCTTCCATTCTTAAACCCTTCCATACATCCTCCACATTCTCTCCATTTTCTTCTTCTTCTTCACTCTCGCCAGAAGAATCGGATAATTGTTGGCGCTCGTCGTCTTCCTCACTCATATTACTCACGTCAGTACTAGATATATTACTATCGGTTTGGTAGGAATGAGCCATGATGGTCTTGACAGTGTGAAGTTTTGTTTTCAAGTGTTTGGTTTATCCAGAGTGGCTGTCTAAAAATATCCCCCATCGTGGTACTATTATGGGATATATTAGCCTCACCGCTCCAACAATGTATTTTTTTAGTTTTTGAGCAGATGCAGTAAACATGAAAACTACTTTGAGTAAATTATGATGTTTTGGTGGTCAGCCTTATAAGGATAGTAACAACTGTTCTCGTCGACTACTTCTCAGCGGATTTACCTTGAGTGAAACTTATAAACCTTTTTATCGAGTTTAGGCTCTGCTCGGTTTTTGTATTTCCTTGTGGATTTTTTTTTATCTTGTTTCACTTTGGTCTTCGTAACTTTCATTCCATGGAACTGTTTTGGTTGTGATATTTCATAAATTCGTTCTTTTATCGCAGGTTCAACATGCCCATCTATTGAATTCTGGTAGACGACATATTTTACTTTCGGATTGAGTTTAGCTTCTTGTAAATATATTCTCCTTTGGTTGATATCTAATAAGTGCACATCAGCAAGATGGTTTGCCAGTCTCACGAGATATTTTGCCCCACAACCAGGTATAGGACAGTTGCGACAAACACGTTTGACCATGTTTACAGTGTGAATAACAAAATCTAAAATGAGTTGAGTTCTCCAAATTACGGATTTATAGAGATCAAAAACAGGCCTATAAGGCCAAAATCAGGCCGATGAGGCCAAAATCAGGCCGATAAGGCCAAAACCAGGCCAACCAGGCGCAAAGGGCCAGTTGGACATTTCACGCTAAGTTTGTCAAAACAATTAGGGGAGATGGTAGTTTGAGACTTAATATGGCCCTTGATATGGACTTGTCTGTATGACGTGACAAAAGAAGGATTATGAACGGTTCATAAGTATTCAAAAACACGATTTTGATTCACTTGAGTGAATTTAACCACTATTGGTATCTATCTAAATGAAAATATTGTTTTAATTTATTGGGTCGAATAATCGTTCTCCCATATCAAACTTATTGTCGCAAAAGCCCCTTTGAAGTCACGAGTGTCACGCTCCACTTCAGGCTCCATATAAACACCGTATAAATTCCATAAAATTTTCAGCATATTGCCGTTTTACTCAAAACCCTTTGAAACAACAACATTTTTACCACGGTGATCAAATATTACACTATTATAGCTGTCATATTGTATAGTTTTCAAGCCATTACGGCAAACTTTTCGTGGGGCAATTTAGATTTGCAAACAGAGAACTTTTAGTGCTTTTACAAGAGAAATTGACCTCTGTGACCCAGTTGCGTTACAAAAACGTCACTTTACGCCCTAATACGCATGCTCAGGCCATTTTTACCGCAAAAATCGAATTCTACATAAAATTTCCTGTATTTTGACATATAAATTGTCTATTTTTCGACAAAATTCGATGGGGCAAATAGCAAGTGAAGATGGAGTTCTTTGCCGTATTTATAACCGTCTTTCTTGTGTCGGTGTAGGCAATAGCAGAGGACTTTGTAGCCGGCAATGGCGATTCTTCGCAGTCAAATCGCAAAATTCCAATGTTTACATGCAGTATCAACAAGTAACATCTATAACTTACTTATAATAACTTTTTGTGTTATAACTAATGTCCAAATAAGCTTCGACAGAATTGATATTGATAGTTTGAGCAAATATTCCACAATATGGGGAATAAGTTTGATATGTTTATTAGTCACGGTTTGTGGGTATTATTTTTGATAAGGGTGGACTGGTGGTGTTTCGCAATAGTGATATGGAGTCGGCCTAGTCTGTTATTGGTAAATTTTTAATTGTGGAGTCCCATAATGGTTGGGGTGGGGTGGGTTTTTGCATATGTTGGCTACCTCTGCATTCCACCGAACGGTATGCAAATAAGGTCCTTCGACATGTAATGTGATACCACCTCATGATGACGTCCCCTCCGCATATGCTAGTCATTCCACCGCAGCGCCTCACCACCTCACGGGGGTAATTCGGCACAAAAGAAGGATTTTGGATGGTTCATCAGTATTCATAGGGTGGGGTGGTCGTTTTTCGTGTTCATAAGTGGTGGGGTGGGGTAGTCGTTTGTTGTTGTTTTTGTGGATGGTGGGGCTGAGGTGGTAGTTTGTTGTTGTTGTTGTGGATGGTGGGGGTGGGATGGTGGTTTGATTTTGTTGTTGTGGATGGTGAGGGTGGGGTGGTCGTTTGTTTTTGTTGTTGTGGATGGAGGGGGTGGGGTGGTCGTTTGCTGTTGTTGTGGATGGTGGGGTGGGGTGCTCCACATGTAACTCCCCGACTCCCCGGTAACTCCCCACCTCCCCGGAACTCCCCACCTCCCCGGTACCTCCCCACCTCCCCGGAACTCCCTACCTCCCCGGTACCTCCCCACCTCCCCTAAGGTGTAATTCGGTCCCTCCTATACTACTATATAGGCATTTAAAAGGAGTTTTCTGTACTTAATGGAGATAAATCTTTTGATGCGAGCAAATGCTGCAAGTTTGTTTAGTATCTTTTTTCGTAGATGTTCAATATGGGTTGACCAGGAAAGATTATATATACGCCGAGTGGTCGTTCTGAATTTGACTGAGATATTTCTTTGCCGTTTAGAGTCAATGAGAGACCTGTATTGCCAGAGCGGGCGAGCTTCTGATTGGTACCTATTAGCATGTATTTTGTTTTTTCAAGATTAATCGTCATTTCATTTTGTTTCGTCCATTCATTTGTGGCATCTAGGTCCAACAACAATAGAAGACATCGTCGAAATCATTAGCTAGCTAGATCGTGAGGTAGAACCTACATAGTGGCATAGAGATGGTGGGCTATGACGCGATGGATGATTTCCCATATGACATCTCGGCCGTAAGTTGTGGGGTTCCTGTGGTGCAAGGTAATATCCGATTCTTGTGGGCTATGTCTCGATGGATGATTTTGGGACTACAGTATCATAACTACGTAATCAGTGGCTACAGACAATAATGAATGCGCCATAGAGCACGAGATCGAACACAAGATCGCTCTCCGATCTCTCCGATTCCGGACGTCCCTTTTGAAAAGTATAGTTTATTCGCTCGTGGGAGTATTCATCAAGGTGATAGTCGTTTCAGCGATATTTCTAGGGGAAGACAATTTTATGAGTCTTTCGGCTATGTTATGTGCAAATTCGTACAATATTTTTATGTGGACATCGGAGACCATCGATGGAATTTTAACCGAAGGTGACGCCATGCATGTTTAAAAACATACATGTTATGGCTTATATTTATATCCACGTTACAGTTCTATTTTATGATTGTTTCCCTTAAACTTCGGCATGTTTGAATGGTTAGAAAAAAAGTAATTTGTTGAAAATAAACAACAAGTACTTTTTTGCAATAAATAACTTTTTTGCAACTATTAAAACATTCAAGTTTAATGAATTTAAGAGACTAAATTAATAATTTTTTTTTATTTATAAATTGTGAAAAAAATAATTATTTTTACATTTGTACAAATGTTCTATCTTACTGATTTCAAAATAGTTTTCAGTATAGCTTTTATAAAACCTGTAAAACAATGATTTATTAAAAATGTTAGAATTTGCAATTCTGTTGTAGATTTCCTTTAAAATGTATAGATTGGTTTCAATTTAATTTTTAAAATTAACCACAGTTGATGCTAACCTCGAAAAAAACCTGATAGGCCTTTGAACAAACGACCTTATAGAGGTTGAATTCATGAAAGAGATTTCTCAACTATATTTATTTGTACTTGAAAGTTCTTATCTTTACAACTTTTCTTATAAAGCATACTCAAGGACCACATTAGTTCATATTTGGTGAATGATATCTCACAAAGTAATTTATCGTATCTCAATTTTTCACACATTTTTTCAAATACTTTCAAATATTGTCAATTTTCGCAGCATTTCACTTTTGATAAAAAGTCCTAGTTTTATGAATATAAGGATCCCTAGCTTGCATGTGACGTCAAACCGGCCCCATCTGGAGGACAAAACAAAAGATTTTTGCTCTCTTTGTAGCTGCAATCCGTCGTTTTGTCCTCCAGGTTGAGCTGCATTCCAACAAACTGCAAGGGGTCTATATTATTATTCATTGCTATATATGTGGGCTCTCCAATCTCGGTCATTATTAGCTAATTTGAGGTTTGAAGTTTTAATGAGTTTATAAAACGTATAGCGGGCGACTCCTCCGGTAGCAACTCTTAATCCCTCACCCAGGTTTCCTTTGTAATGGTTATAGCGACCGTTTATAGTGACTACAGACGAGAAAAGAAAAAAGCCTCCGCCTCTCGCCCCATTCCCCTCATCTTTCTCCAAACAAGAAACCCGACATCAGTAAAAACTCGTGAACTGTGACAATAGTGCCAGCTTTGGAGGCTACATGAAACCATAAGTGAAATAGAGGTGGTTTTCGTTTTTGCGCATGTGACTCTCATTATAGTTAATAGAAAGAATAGTTTGAAAGTCTATTGTTTTATGTCTTTGTTCGGTTTTGAGGTTGAGCCGGTCTTTTCAGTGCACAGGTTGTTATTTTATTCATGCTCATTCGAACTTGCAATTGTGAAATAAGTAGACATTAACTTTGTCTATGATATTATGCTATAAATAATCGTTCAGTAGTTTCTATAAATTATTAGGCTGGTCTATTAATAGACCTTATTCGCTTTCATGTTTATTTTCCTATTTCAGACCATGTGATGTCACTCTTGAGAAATGATTCTTTCAGGTGTAAATATTTCAACACATTGTTCATAAAAGTACCATTTCCTAGAGAGTGTCACGTTTTCTGAAATGGGCAAATTGCACGCAAAGCCGAAAATCTCTATTCAGCAGCAAAAGAACGATTTTTTCTCTGATCACTCAGCTTTACCCAAACTTACCCAAAAAGGGAAAAGCAATAGTGGAACAAAAGCAGTGTAAAATAGTGTGCACGCTTGAAAAAACTGTACAGTAATTAATAACAAAAGATTTTCCTACCCAGTTTGCTCTATTAACTATGGCCACATAAACTCTCAATTGAAAGACACTTAACGAAAAGTTCACAACTCTTGAACTAATCTCGACTTTGACGCACGTCACAAAATTGAATTCATTTCACTCATCACAATACGAGTCAAGGGGTGCAGAGAGCTTGTCTAAGGGGGATTCAAGATTAAGAAACTAGTCGCTCAACGAGGCGAGAGCGTTCCGAAGGAACGAGCTTTCTAGGGGTGTCCGGAGGCATGATTCCCCGGGTATTCAATGAACATTAAACTGGTATGACATATAGAGAGTACTGAATTTTCTTTATTATTCATAGGAAAAATTAATGTTTTTAAAAATGCAAGGAAGCCGGCGTAAAGTTGACATTGAACGAGGATGACAAATATAAAGTCGCACGTTGACCAATCCGCTTTTGGATGAAAGACTGTGATATAACGCGACTGAACCACTTACGAACACGATTTTTAGCATGATTTTTGCTAAATAGAGGATTAATTTTATGGTCAATTGATGAATTTTCGAATGTTCTGCCAATGATAAACTGTATCATAAAAATTGTCGCTTAAAAATTGACATTTTTGCCAAGAAAAGTGGGGGGGTTCCCCTACGAGTATAAATCAAGTTTATTTCCATGGCCATATAAGGAACACGGATGTTTGCAAGTTAAATATGATTCAAATACTGATGAACAAGTCAAAAAGCGTTTGTCGGCCGATCTTATTTCCTTTGTAAACTAACATCTTGTAACATGTCTGCACAAGGAATATCTAAAAGTATAAATAGTAATACAAACATCAACTGTCTTAGAGAAAGAAAGTAGCAAGATCTCCGAGGTCTAATATTATTTCTGTATTCTCTAGAAAATTCCTGTTATGCAAACAAATCAAAAACTTTATAACAATAAAACTTCTAAATCCCTCATTGTTCCAGAGGCATACCCAGTCATTTTTGTACTTTGAGCTTCACGCCTCGACAGCACCTAAACTTGTTACTGGGTATGTCATATTTATAAACATTGTAGGAGTAGGATAGTATGTGATAAAACTGAATAGAATTCACTTAAATATTATTAGCAGTTTAAAATTTGTACTCAACGTTTTCACAGAGATTACCGCATTGAATGACTTTACAGGTAAACAGCATTCAAAAGTACTTTGTCTTAAATTATACTTCCACTTTTTAACTGAGTAAAACTACCTGATCATGGTTGTACAATCTTACTAGACAAAGGTTGCTTAACCCTCTCAGATTATCATCTTGTTTTCTGTTGGTCTATAACTAGGAATTGGTTAGCTTGAGCTCGGGTTATTGTTTCGTAATTTCGGCGTAAAACAGTTCAAAACGTAGATTTCTTGTTAACTGATTATCAGCTATCCGCACTGTTCCTCGTTGTTTACTCAGGCGAGTATAAGAAGAAATGAATTTGTGTTGTTGAATAGTTTTATTGGTTGGCACCTTCTCGGTTACGTTTTGTTTCTTAACATTTTATATTATGTAGGACATTAGTATAAACATCTAGCCTGCAAATGGAATAAACAAACCAACCTTTCATTCGCTTTTTGAGCATTGCATTGCCATAAAATTAAATGACTTCATACATATTTCTCGATCAATTACACAGTGTGCAACTTAGCGGCGGTTTGTTTGCAGATCTGTTTCCGAAGAACGGTTTGTTTTGAGGGCTTACTAATGGCCGATGTGGAAGATTTTGTCGACAATTTGGAACTTGCTGACTGGGATCCCACATCGTCTCTAAGGTATTGATTGAAGCGCACAATTTCGTTATATTTATAAAAATATTTATGTGCCGTTACTTAACATTTCTGACTCTTTTTCTCGTTTTTTTAATAAATTATTGGAATTATAATTGGACTTATAACCAAAGAACAAATGTCAAGTGGAGTACAAAAGTGCATTTTGCGATAATGCGCCTGCGCATCCCTTATATACCACATTCTATTATGTAGGTACATTTTAGTACGAGCTATACTACTTCTAAGACTGCTTCTCCATAGCTAAGTTTCTAGATTTTCTTAAGTCTCATCCAATATGCATTGCGAGCAAGTGTGAAATGACATTAGGGAAAAAAAGATAAAAGAGATAAACAAACACAACAGGGATGAGAACTCAAACATAATACTTTTCATTATAATTTTAAGTTTGGACGTCATCGTGAAATGGCACCCTTTCCATGGATATTTGTTTGACGTGGAGAGCGCTATGCATCATGGATAAGACGGCTACTTCAGTTTGCTTTCTCACTGACGTCGTTTTTTTTACAGGGTAAGTTATGAAGGAAGCGACTACGTGGACGGTGGAGCTATCCATTCCTTTGTTGGAAATATTCCCGAACAGAAAAAATCAGATGTCCTAAACAGCACACTATTGGCTCAGCTCGCAGCGGACAAGAAGTACGACCGATTCCTAAATAAGGAAGAATGGTACGATTTTTACTTCTATGTCATGAAAAATATTGGCTGGGTCATTCATGACATGACATGCCAACGCTACACTGCCAAGAAGGAATCATTTTTGCTGAGTGACATAGTTCTGGATATTTTGAAAATAGCAACAGCTATGGATCCTACACTAATTCAAGCAATTCATGGTACGATCCTAAAACTGGAGGGGAAGTCCCGTGCACGTGACGTAGCTCTCAAACTGTTTGAGAG
Source organism: Diadumene lineata (assembly GCA_918843875.1). Classification (NCBI taxonomy): domain Eukaryota; kingdom Metazoa; phylum Cnidaria; class Anthozoa; order Actiniaria; family Diadumenidae; genus Diadumene; species Diadumene lineata. The sequence continues at coordinate 6,187,878 of OU974077.1, forward strand.
CAGAAGTTCTTTAGGCAAACAGAGTAATTTCCAAATAGTCCCATGCTTTCAAGATAAAGACGGTCAATTAACTGTTATATTCCTGGGATTTGAATTTGAAACTGAAAAGACAGAAAAAAACTATTTTTTCTTTAACTGGGATAGCCCGTCTGTCAAACTAGTATATTGTATCGAGTCTATTACACTTAACGAAGAGGTGTATTCCAAAGTTCGCTGTAAAGTACTGAGCAAATTAGGCGACAAAGCCTGCATGTTCGTTGAGAACTTGGATATATAGATCGCAGTAACAAGACAAACATAAGTAGCATGATATAAGCTAGCTGTAAGATATATTCAATAGCGCTAGTTATTTTGTTTTAAGATGTGAAGTTTGATAAAAACTCGCCAATATTTTTTATAAAAATTCAATATTAACTAACCCAATTTTGTAGATAATTTTGAGATTATTTGTTTTTGCAGCATAGGCTGCGTACGGCGGACGGGGGGACGCTGGGCAGGTGACATTTTCACTGCCTAAAATGTTTCTTAACACCCCTTTTATAATTTGATGTTATCAAAAAAATAGCAACTCCCTGGCAGGGCTAAGACATTTTGCATGCTCCCCCATCTAGTTCATTACAATTTGATTTGCCCATCCCTCTTTCATAAAATTATGTGTTTAAAGTACGATTTCTGCATACCATGATGCTATAGATTGCCATATATAGATAACAATGAAAATAAAATTAAAATTTATATCTTCATATTTTCTCTCTGTGTGGTGCTGTACATTGCTGGGTGATCAATTAGAAAGCGTCAACTATTTTAACCTGTACATGTGCAATAATACTGAAAACTCACAGCGCAGTCCGTCCCACTCCGCGGTCTTAAAACAGAGGGATATTAGCGCGTATAACCAATCAGATTCATCCATTTGCTAGAGTCCAGGCTCCAAGATTCATGATGCTAATATCATTTATTCATATATATAATTCATTTATCTTTCTGATTTCTTATTACATCCAATTAAAACGTTAAGTTGTTCAATAAAAGTTGAAGCTGAACATATCTAATAAAACCATCCATCAGGTCCCTCCAATGGAACAGAGTCGTGGTTACACAAATCATCTGAACAGCAATTGGCTTTGCAGCTGATTTTCAGACCATCTAAAACTGAATTAAAATTACATGTATATTATTGTTGGTAATCGTCATGAAAAATCCATCCATCCACCCATCCATCCATCCATCCATCCATCCATCCATCAATCCATCCATCCATCCATCCATCCATCCATCCATCCATCCATCCATCCATCCATCCATCCATCCATCCATCCATCCATCCATCCATCCATCCATCCACCAATTATATTGATGACTGTCATGGCGTCAACACCTTCAACTGAAGCTCCGTCGCAAGTCGAAAATTTGAAGACTTTTATCTCAATTACCAAAGAGGGAAGCAAACTAAAATTTAAATGGAAGTCAAACCTCGACGATCTCAAGATATTTGTGGACAAAATCTTAAAGATTTCTGGTTCTTGGTCTCAAACTTCCAACAATGGCGGCTTCTCAACTTTTAAATCGAATGCTATATCGATTTCTTTTTATCCTGGGACAACAACGTTGGTCATCCAAGGTTCAAAGGTGGAACATATAAAGAAACAACTTATCGCTATACACGATTCCACTCGCAATAATGATCAAACTCCAGATAAAGAAGAGTCAGAAGTAGAGGAAGACGAAAATACCGACGAAAATACCGATGATGCCTCGATTATTATCCAAGATGGCGACCAACAACCTGAAAAAGAGCGGGAAAATGTCATCGACAATCCTTCGAGATCTTCTGTAATAGCGTGTACTGAGGATACTCCCTGTGACTGCTGCGAACGAAACAGAGCTTTGTTTGCTAACATTTTTGAAAGAATATCCAATCTTGAGATAAACTCGAGCGTTCAACAACACCACAGCATAGTGCAGGAACTCAAACAGAAAATCAAAACTTTGGAAGATGAGAAGGCTAGCCTACTCAAGGTCATCACTTTACTGACGGACAGGCAACCTGAAAGCACTAAATCAACACCAATATTCACCAAAAGCACGACTGCTGGTGCAACAAATCCAATCCATACAAATCCAAGCGGAACAAACGCAGGACCAAAGATCACAACTAAAGCAGATGTTGTTATTATTGGTGATTCGATGATTCATCCTATAGACGCATCCAGACTGTCAAAAACTAAACAAGTCAGAAAAAGTCCTCATAGTGGAGCTTCCATAGACGACATGAAGGACTATGGTAAACCAATACTTCGTCAAAAACCTGACGCAGTTATCATCCACGTTGGAACCAACAATCTGAGGAATGATTCTCAAAACCAGATACAACGAAAATTAAAGGAACTTGCCAGTAATATTAAGAAAGATCATCCGAGAATCAAAGTAGCATTATCCTCAATAATTAAACGTAAGGATGACCAAACCCTCAACACAAAGATAGACAAGGTAAACACAGCAATGAAGAACTATTGTCAAAGTAATAACATTGACTTCATTTGCAATGATAATATTGATTCACAATCTTGTTTAAATAGGGGTGGGTTGCACCTGAACAAAAAGGGTGTTTATAATTTAGCCAGTAATTTTAGAAGTTATATTAATTGATTTTATGCAATTGATGTTGAGGACGTAGACTTTGGAAGTGAAAAACAACCTTCATCGCAAGATGAGGAGGATGTTTTTCATTTTCAGAAACTGTTCTCTAATAAGCGGGGATTCAAAATGGCACTGGTAAATATAAATAGTCTCGTTAAACACTTCGATGAACTGACAGTTCTCATGCAAAACCAACCATTTGACGTACTTGCAATCAACGAGACAAAAATCGATGATTGTATTTCAAGTATGCAAATTCATCTACCTGGCTATATTTGTTTACGTAAAGATCGAAATAGACATGGTGGAGGAGTTTGCATTTATCTAAAAAATTCAATTAGTTATAGTAGAAAAATTAATCTAGAGATCGCCGATCTCGAAATGATCGCAGTTGAAATAAAACAAAACAACAATACACCATTTCTCATTACAACTTGGTATCGCCCCCCTAAAACAACAAATGAATGTTTTGAAAAATTCGAATTGTTTTTAAAACAGGCCGACTCAGCCTATGAAGAAATTTACATATTGGGCGACTTAAACTGCAATCTATTGTCAAATCCCCCAGAGGCGCATACCTCTATTCTAGTCGATTTGCTAAATAATTATCAATTCGACCAAATTATTAATGAACCAACACGAGTGACACAAAATAGTAAATCATTAATCGATCACTTAATCACAAATGCCAACGATAAGATTCTTTACTCAGGGTCTTATCCGTTGACAATAAGCGATCATAATTTAATTTACGGAATTAGAAAAGTCGGTATTCCCAGAGGGAACCCTAAAATAGTCACAAAGAGACGGTTCAAAAATTTTGATGAATCAAAATTTGTAAAAGATCTTCAAAAGGCAAATTGGCCTATTGTTGATGAAACAAGTGATGTTGATAACATTTGGGACAACTGGAAAAATACTTTCCTCAACATACTTGATAAACATGCGCCAATTAAAACAATAAGAGTCCGAAATAGACCTTCTGCTTGGATTACTCAAGATATTAAGCGTGAAATGCAAGCACGTGATACTCTAAAAAAACATGCCAGTAGGTCCAACGACCCAGAAGACTGGGCCAAGTATAGAGATAAAAGAAATAAGGTTAACATACTGATAGAAAAAACAAAGAAGAGATTTTACAAAACCAAAATTAGTGATTCCACAGGCGATTCTAAATCAATGTGGAAAGTAATTAACGAGTTACGCGGAAAGAAATCTAGCAGTACACTAATTAATGAAATTAAATCTACTACAGCTGAAGCAATAACAGATGCAAAAACTATTGCCAACACATTAAACAATCATTTTGCTAATATTGGCGCTCAACTTGCTTCAGAAATAGATGCTAACAATTGTACTTCAAAAGCTATAGATTTCCTTCAAAATGTTAAATGCTCTTTTTCACTAGATTTGATAAATGTCAATGAAGTTAAAAAAATCCTGAAAAATCTTCAAACTGATAAAACACCAGGTCTTGATGGAATACCTAATAGCATTCTTAAATTGTCATCAGAATTTATCAGTATATCACTTACTGATATATTCAATGTTTCTATTAAAACAAAAACATATCCAACGCAATGGAAAATTGCTAAGGTGACCCCTATATTTAAATCTGGTGAAAAACACGATCCAAACAATTACAGACCGATTTCTGTCACGTCGACAGTATCTCGCATTTTGGAGAAACTCGTATACAATCAACTCGAATCGTACCTTATGGAAAATAATTTGATATGCTCACATCAATCGGGTTTTAGACCCATGCACTCGACAATGACTGCCCTGTTAGAACTCACTAATCAATGGGCTTTTAATATTGATCGTAAAATGGTTAACGGTGTCATTTTCCTAGACCTCAAAAAGGCATTTGACACTGTTGACCACAATACTCTACTAGACAAATTACCTTTTTATGGGTTCGATATAGCAACAAGAGATTGGTTTGAATCGTATTTAGTAGATAGGAAGCAACAGTGCTATGTAAACGGTGTTTTATCGGACTTGCAAACATTATCACTTGGTGTACCGCAAGGTACGATCCTCGGTCCGATTCTCTTCCTACTATACATAAATGATTTACCAAAGTCCCTCACCTTTAGCACTACCAGAATGTATGCTGACGATACGAGTCTTACATTCTCTGATACAAATGCACTTGATCTAAAAAAACAGATTGAAACCGACTTTGATCGCGTTTCATCCTGGCTCTATGCAAATAAACTAACTCTAAATATCCTCAAAACTGACTTCATGTTGATTGGCTCAAGACAGAGGTTGATGACCTTCTCAAAAGAAGACACACCACTGTCTTTTGATAATTTTTCAATTAAAAGAACAATCAAAACAAAATGCCTCGGAGTGCAAATTGATAGTAATTTAACATGGCAACTCCATGTCGAGGATATGAAGAAGAAAATTTCAAGTACACTTAGTATCATAAAAAAACTCAAGCCCATCCTAGACCAAAACTGCCTATGTAAGATATATAAGTCAACAGTTGAACCTTATTTCAACTATTGCTGTTTGGTCTGGGACGGGTTTGATGACTATCTAGCAGAGACACTCCAAAAATTACAAAAAATCGTGCGGCCCGGATAATAACTGGAGCACCTTACACCAATGTACGAACTACTGAAATTTTCAAACAACTCGGCTGGAAGAAACTAGATGAAAGCCGACAAGAACAAAAAGCAATTATGATGTTTAAAATCGTTAATGGCCTAACTCCTCCATATTTGAAGGAAATGTTCAAAGATGATATTGGCTCACAATATTATTCCTTACGCCAATCTAACACTTTACAAATTCCAAAGGTTAGAACTGACATATATAGGAACAGTTTTGCGTACACTGGTGCTAAACTATGGAACTCACTTCCAAAAGACTTGAAGGAGGAGCCCTCCATTTCCAAATTTAAAAAGAGAATAAAACGTCTTGACCTGAACATCAATTGAAACAAATATCTCTGTTATCTACAGAAAGTAAATTACATGTATTTCTTTTTGAACCATATGTTTATTCTCTTTTCACAATTATATATTTTTACGATATAAGCTTCCAATGTTTTTAATAAAGCTGTACATTTTTCATACACGGCCTCTAGGTAGAACAAAATTAGGTTTATATTTTATAATGTACTTAATATTGATAGAGCTTTCGTGTTTAAATAAAGTTATTGTATTGTATTGTATTGTATTGTATCCATCCATCCATCCATCCATCCATCCATCCATCCATCCATCCATCCATCCATCCATCCATCCATCCATCCATCAAATAATCAATCAATCAATCAATCAATCAATCAAATAATCAATCAATCAATCAATCAATCAATCAATCAATCAATCAATCAATCAATCAATCAATCAATCAATCAATCAATCAATCAATCAATCAATCAATCAATCAATCAATCAATCAATCAATCAATCAATCAATCAATCAATCAATCAATCAATCAATCAATCAATCAATCAATCAATCAATCAATCAATCAATCAATCAATCAATCAATCAATCAATCAATCAGTCAATCAATCAATCAATCAATCAAAAATCATCACCCACACAACCCACCAACCAATCAGGCAATATTTTTATATCCATACCATGAGTTTTCTTGCAAGCCATATAAGGATTGCAAACGGTACACAATTTTATAAACCGCTTTTCCAGGACGCCTTTTCCTTCTTTAGTAGCCTCAAATGATATACATCCATTCTCATCATCTTGGCAGGTCACCTCTTGTTTTCTACCGTTGCAAGAGCTCCAATCCTTGCCAAAGGACATACAGGAGTAGCATTTTAATGCTTTAACTAGTAAAAAAAAAAAAAAAAAACAACAACAACAACAACATATGATGTGTTTACTGTCCTTTTTGGAATCAAAGGAAGGAGACTTACAAAGCCTTATACTAGTATTTATTAGTAATTATTTAGTTATTTCTTTGTTTTGTTTTATTTATATGTTTGTTTATTTTTATTTTGGTTCACACTGTCTATACAGCAAAAGCTAGCTGCCTCGCCATATCAAACTTTTTTGTCAATTTGGGGCTTACTGCGGTGAAATACACAAGAGTCCTGTTTTAGGCCGTTTAACAGTCTCTTTTCGGCCAGAAATCAAAATGTCAGACTTGTTGTGTATGCTTTCACTCAAAAAGTTAAAAAATTGAAGACTTTTGCGAGAAAAATCGCTTTTTCCGCATTGCTGAATTACTCCAATGCCCAAATATGGTAGGTAAAATCCTTATAATGGAATATATGTTAGGCTTGATAGAAAACGACAACATTCTTAAGGGAAAAGCTTGATATGACATACTGGGTTTAACATGCAGCATATTTTTTCAATGTTCTCCCTTTGACACGACGTGTAATATTTACTCAGTTTAATCATTTCAAGCAGAATAATTCTGACTCTAAAGTACGCACTGTATCGATACTGTATAATGATGGTCTTTGACCATTTCATAGTTTCAACCAGTTTAGTATGACGTGGGTATTCGGCTAGAAAACTAGTCTACTAACCCACTTTATAGAGGGGGACATTGGGGACTCTCGAACATCGCAACACCGCAAACGATCGATGGCGAACACCGCAAAAAATTTAACAAAACAGCGTCACCGCATTTTTTCATGAGTCACGTGAAAAAGAACATTTTGGTTGGATTAAAATCGCAAATCCGAAAAAAAATTTCATTTCACCGTACACCGCACGTAAATTAACTTAAATATCGCACATCGCGAGGTTTTGCATCACCGCAATACCGCAATTTTTCAGCCTTGTTCACCGTAACACCGCACTGAAATAAGGACAACACCGCAACACCGCAAACCCCAATGTCCCCCTTTTTATACCACGGGCCAGTTCATACTTGTCAGTCGTAGTTGTACGAAAGTTGTCAAACAAACTAGGTAATTGCAATCTTGTCCGATAATAAGTTTACCTTTACTGAACTGCACGGCGGCAATAATCAGAATAATTGCTAATGTTTTCACAATCATGACTTGTCGAACAATACTCCGTTATCCTGTTTCAACCAACGTTTGCCTTGTACTGAAAGGACCTAAAAGCATGCAGTTGACCTTATTTACTTCAGATTAGACGTTTTCTGCTCAACCGGAACTCCGTAACTTAATGCGGCTGATTGCAGTACTCTCTCAGTGAAAGCGTAGTTAGTAAATTTAAGATCCAGTTTCAATTGGATGAGATCAGTCATTTCAAGTATAATAATTGACTTTAGACGTCTTCAGGGTTAGGGTTAGGGTTACAATCTAAAGCATATAGGCAAATATCAGGATATTTTTTGCCGTCAACCTGACCAGTTATTTTTTGCTATTAAAAAATCAAAGGTAAAAATCTAAAATTATAGAATTATGTGCCAAAAACTGAAAAGAAAACTGGCAATTTTACTAAACTCAGAAGTCGTAACTCAGAAGTCGGAAGTCGTAACACAGAAGTCAGAAGTCCGAACTCAGAAGCCGGAAGTGTCAAAATCAAACCTCTCAAGTTATTTTATGATTAAAGGTTGCAAAATGCTGCCATGACGCGTTCTGATGTTAATATATAAAGAACTTGTAAGGGAAAAAAAAAAACAAAACAAAAAAAAAAACAGAACTTACGTGTTTTCTTCATAGTCGGAAATTGGAAGTCAGAAGCTAGTGGCCAAGTTGGAAATCGGAAGTGGACGAGTCAGAAGTCGGAAGTCGACGAGTCAGAAGTGGACGAGTCGGAAATCAGAAGCTAGTGGTCGAGTCGGAAGTCGGAAGTGGACTAGTCGGAAGTCAGAAGCTAGGGGTCGAGTTGGAAGTCGGAAGTGGATGAGACGGAAGTCATAAGCTAGTGGTCGAGTCGGAAGTCGGAAGTGGATGAGTCGGAAGTCATAATCTAGTGGTCGAGTCGGAAGTCGGAAGTGGACGAGTCGGAAGTCAGAAGCTAGTGGCCGAGTCGGAAGTCGGAAGTGGACTAGTCGGAAGTCGGAAGTGGAGGCGCTAACAATATGCACTTTGTGGGCACGCAAAAGGTGCAATTGGTAAAATAAACTCTGCACTCACAAAATGATTTACTGTACTTAATAAGACCTATTTTCAAAAAGAAAAAAGAAAGAAAAGAAATGGGCCCAGGGAAGTTTCCTGCACATATAGACAAATTTGAGGGTCTGAGGTAGGCCAACCGACTAGCTTCGAATGCCTGTCAAGATATAAACTGACTAGCGACAAAATTGCCAGAATATTACTTGAATGAAAAAAAGTAAAGCCATCCGTTTGTTATTCTCGACAAAAAAAAACAAAAAAACAAAAAAAATGAATCTGAACACCGCCTGTATGTCAATCAATCAATCAATCAATAATATATATTTAGTTAGATTAAGAATCAATCTATAATAACTTGAAAGCTAAACTAGATAAACAGCCTTTTTTTCCCCGGGGGAACTCCGAGGATAAACGATCGGGGATGCTCGTCATATCTTTTAGGGGTAAAAATATTGACCATTTGGTATCTTTTAGGGATTAAAAATATAAAATTTGCCAAATTCTCACTTTTTGGTATCTCAAGGGATGAAAACACTTGTTAAGACACGCCCTTTTGAACAACTTCCTGTAGGGCCGGGTATTTTTGAAAAATTCCGACGGGCATCCCCGATCGTTTATCCCCGGGTCCCCCCCCCCCCCCCCCCCGGGCCTTTTTTGTGAAGGAAAATGTTTAGATTAATTGGGTCTATTTCACACACACTAAAAATATATATATATATATATATATATATATATATATATATAACAAAACAAATGAAACAAAAAAGTTATATTTAAGGCTGTAAAATATGTCTTACCATCCCCTTTGGAGGTCTCAAAAAATTCAAATTCCTTTGGCAAAGTTAAAACAATTTTCATTAAAATTTGCCCTTTTCATTTCATAAAATTGTATGTGCATGTTCCGGCGGTATAAAGTGCGTACTTGAATGGTTAAACTTGAGGTATAATGCTATTCATTGTATTTTCGCAAGAGAAAATGAGCTAGAGAACCTATCTCTCATAATGGGCTTTGCACACATCATCAGATCCGTTAAGTCTATTTATTGCCACCGAATTATAAGAACGGAACGTGAGTGAAAATATACGAATTTTGTGCCGGCGTCGAATATATATATATAAAAGAGCTCTTCAAATTTTCAAAAGAAAAACTTAACAATACTGGAAATATTAACATGTTCCCAAGTTGTTTTTCTCTTAAGAATGAGGTTTTAGCGGGCCGGATTGGTAACAGTTTAAAAATAGCCTTGTTTCTAAAAATAGCACTAGCGTGATTTCTGATGGGGCCAGGGGTTAGATTCTCTAAGCTCATTTTCTCTTGATTTTTGTCAATATGATGTTATAGATCACCATATATAAATAACAATAAAAACAAAACATAAATCCCAGTTTCATACTCTCCTGATCCCTGTGTGACGTTTATCAATGCAGGTTGATTAATTAGCAAGCGCCAGCAATTTTAAATTGTACATGTTCAATCCTGCTCAAGCATGTTAAGGCCTGGGTTGGAAGCCATTTATGTTAAAATCGTTTTATTTTTCCTGTGAGTTTGTTTTTCACTTGAACTTAGCCAAACTTGGTATGGTGACATATCTTGATGACCTTAGGATTTTAGGCTGATTTTTTTGGGAGAGGGTGGTCACGTGACCCTGATCCTCAAATCAATAGATCCAAAAATTATAATTAAATATGGGGTGATGGTTATAATTTGAACATAAAATGTTTTGATATATTTTGACTTCTCCCTATAAGGTGTATATGGATCAGCCTTAATACCCGAGCTCCCACTTCTCGTTAAGGAGATTTTATGTAAAAAAGGTCACGTGACCTGCTGGTTCAATAAAACATAGCCAAATATCTCCTTAATGAGCAATGGGAGTTCAGGTATTAAGGCAGATTCATGTACGTCTTCTAAGGAGAAGTTAAAATATGCTATAACTTTTCAAGCAGAGATAATATCCGTCACCCCATTTTAATTCAAAGTTTTGGGGTACATGAATTTTTGATTAGAGTCACGTGACCACATTTTCTTCAAACTTTTCATCCCAAACTCGTAAGATGAATAAGTTACGTCTCCATGCAAAGTTTGGATACGTTGGAGAAAACAACGACAACGTAACAAAAATAAATAGATTTTAAACCCCCCACGAAGCCTAATCCAAGCCTTAACATACTTGAGTGAAAACCCAGCTACGTAGTCGGTCCGCAGTCTTAATACAGGGGAATGTTACCCGGTCGGCAAGCGCGTATAACCTCCAAGTCTCCAAGATTCACGGTCATATAAAAATATCATTTATTACTCGTGCCCAGGCCCTTAGGCCGAGGGCACGAGTATAGTTCTGCAGACAGTTTTTTTTTTTTTTTCGCTGTTAGAAATTTTGGCAAGTTCAGACATGTTCCATCAGGTCTGACCGAATTATATTAACTCACAAAGAAAGAAATTCTAATGAAAAAATAAAGAAATTCTTTTTTTTTGTTCTCAAGTAATCTTTCTTTTGCAGTTTTATCAGTTATTTTTTAATAAACAATTTTTTAAATAATTAAAACGAATGCTTCCATGTCGCATCAAAACAGCTAAAAAAATAATTAAAACCAATGCTTCCATGTCGCATCAAAACAGCTAAATAAAACTTAATTTAAGGAAAACCAATTCGTGGAATTGTTAAGAAGAATTATTAGAAGTGAACAAGATCAAAAAGTAGCAAGAAATTCATTGCGAAAGTGAGAATTTTCGAGCTTGTAGACGTATACATATCGAAGTTCGCTCACTCGAGTTGAAGAACGATTGTTTAGCGATGTGTATTAACAAAAGCGAAAAAAGACAAATATTTCAAAAGGATCTTTTGGTATCTTACCCAAAGGAGACTATTTGGTCACTTTTCAAGTCTAAAAGGATCTCTTTTATGGCTGAACTTTGCGAAATTGAGAGAAACATAACAAAGGGCAAACAACGAATAATGTTCACTCGCTATGGTCCACGCTTCAACTGATTGGAAAATCTGCCGAATTTTGAAAGAAAAAGCGAAAATTTGCAGTATTTTTTCGTGAAAAATTGAAGTAAAGTGCAATTTATTGAAATCTTGTTTATTGAGCTTTTATGCTGATGTAGTTTTTGTGTAATTCTTGTTGATTTTGGAGTATTTTTTGCCGTTAAAGAAGAGGTGGTATGGATGATAGTTTCCTGCCTTTTAGTTGCTGCGAGCGAAGCGAGTAGATTGCTTGGGCTGCCTGTGGTATTATAAGAGCTTAAAGGCAAGTTCGAGATGTCGCAAAGAAACCGTATTGCATATTTTGTGTTGTTTTGTTTCTTGTTTTTTGTTTTGTTTTGTTTTCGGTTTTTAAGAACCTCCGTTCTTGGGCACGAGTAAACCCTGAATTCAGGGTCTAGTTCAAATATATTCGTTTATCTTCCACTTTTGTTATTACATCAAATTAGAACGTTGTTAAAAACGATTAAACTGAACATACAGCTATTCTTGAAACAGTTGAATTTAGCGAATCACAATGTCATTTGCATATATATCAAGTTTTCCGATTTCTTGTTTTATTAGCTGCACATATTATATAGTTACATAGTTTATTATAATTGATGTTTATCATTAATGTGATGAAGTTTAATATTTTGTACATTTTGGTTCATCATTTCGGGTTAAAAAAATAAAAATCATACGATATGCAAATAACTTTGTTTTCGGTAAATCAGTATTTCAACTGGACAACCATTTCAAGAATAGCTGTATGTAATATAATACCACATCTAGAAAAAGAGTGTTCGTTTCTGATTGGTACGTTGGTTGGCTGTTAATTTTCTTTTAATCCTTGCAATTAATTAATAGCGCATGGGCTATTGATTAATTGCATTCAACGTTACCGTCATGCTTTGTGTTCATTCTGTTCAAAGCGAGCGAGTTACTTTATGAGAGACTTGCATTTTTGTAGATGTGGTAAGAATAGAAAATTATACCTAAGTTCTCGAGCACCAGTGGTATTTTAAGAGCCACTTTCACATCAAATACGCAAATAATTTTTTATTAATTCTTCTCGAACTTTGTAATTTTCTATACCAACCATCGATCAGATCCTTCCAACGGAACGGAGTCCGGATTGCACATTGTCTACTCAAAATGCTTTTTTGCTTTTTCGCGGTATCAAGCTAAACTCAGCACTCGATTCAGTCTCTTTTTATCACATCCAGAGCAAACCCAACTGGTACAAAAATAGCCATAGGAAGCCCAAGTAATAAAGAAAGGCGTAGCTTGCGGAAGAGGCTTGGTTACACAAATCATCTGAACAGCAATTGGCTTTGCAGCTGATTTTCAGACCATCTAAAACTGAATTAAAATTGCATATATATTATTGCTGGCCATTGTCGTGAAAAATTAAATAAATCCGGCTTATTCAGGGACCGGTTGCAAGAAAACTGGATACATGTATCAAATAATCAGCCAATCGGCCAATCGGTCAATCGGTCAATCGGTCAATCGGTCAATCGGTCAATCGGTCAATCGGTCAATCGGTCAATCGGTCAATCGGTCAATCGGTCAATCGGTCAATCGGTCAATCGGTCAATCGGTCAATCGGTCAATCGGTCAATCGGTCAATCGGTCAATCGGTCAATCGGTCAATCGGTCAATCGGTCAATCGGTCAATCGGTCAATCGGTCAATCGGTCAATCGGTCAATCGGTCAATCGGTCAATCGGTCAATCGGTCAATCGGTCAATCGGTCAATCGGTCAATCGGTCAATCGGTCAATCGGTCAATCGGTCAATCGGTCAATCGGTCAATCGGTCAATCGGTCAATCGGTCAATCGGTCAATCGGTCAATCGGTCAATCGGTCAATCGGTCAATCGGTCAATCGGTCAATCGGTCAATCGGTCAATCGGTCAATCGGTCAATCGGTCAATCGGTCAATCGGTCAATCGGTCAATCGGTCAATCGGTCAATCGGTCAATCGGTCAATCGGTCAATCGGTCAATCGGTCAATCGGTCAATCGGTCAATCGGTCAATCGGTCAATCGGTCAATCGGTCAATCGGTCAATCGGTCAATCGGTCAATCGGTCAATCGGTCAATCAGTCAATTAATCAGTCAATCCATCAAGCAACCAATCAGTGACTGAGTCACTCGGGCAATAATATTATATCCATATACATCCAGTTTAACGTCTTTACCATAAGTTTTCTTGCAATCCTTAAACGGATGAGATGCAGCATCGCAAACGCTAGTACACGCTTTTATAAACCGCTTTTCCAGGACGCCTTTTCCTTCTTTAGTACCCTCAAATGATATACATCCATTCTCATCATCTTGGCAAGTCACCTCTTGTTTTATAGAGTTGCAAGAGCTCCAATCTTTGCCAGAGGAAATACAGGAGTAGCATTTCAATGCTTTAACTATCAAAAAAAAAAAAGTTTGTTCAACGTATCTTTACGAATGAAAGGAAAGAGAATTCTTATACTAATATTTGTTTTTATGTGCAATGCGGCGACAAAAAATAGCTAAGTATTTAGTTATTAAGTTATTTTTTTTTTTGTTATATTCATATGTTAGTTTATTCTTATATCTTAGCTCTGATTGTCTAGTACAGTCCAAGCTGCCTCACCATACTTGGCTTATCGTGCCAGGGCCGTAACCAGACCTAATTGGTAACCGAGGCAGTTACCTTGGGGGTCCTGGCGCATTGTGACCGAAATATTTTGAATTCCAAACTCTGGTAATGTAATTTCAAGCCTTTTCAGAGGTATGTGGTGGTATTTTTGGACGTTATTTAGCGTGCATTGTGACTTTGAAAATGACCTCAAAGAAATATTTTTTACTAAAATATAACACATTTGTCATCAAAAACATATATTACTGCAGTTTAGCATTTTCTTCGAAGCAGTGACGCCAACCACTAATTAGTTTATTTGCTCAAGTCCATCTAAACTCATCGAGTAACACTTTTTAACAATTTCAACTGTTAATAATTAATTTAAATAAGAAACTGAAAAATTGACAAAATTCTACTGAGGCAAGTGCCTCGCTTGCCTCATGCTAGTTACGGTGCTGCACCAGCACATCAAGTTTTCTTTCTATATTTTTGACTTCCTTTCACATGTAATATGCTACTCAGTTTCATCATTTCAAGCAGGAGATTTCCCTCTGTAAAGTTTTGTATCGATCAATATTGTACAATGATGATCTTTGGGCATTTCATTGTTTTAACTATGTATATATATTATGACGAGGTATTCGGCTTGAGAACTACTAGACGCACTAGATATCACTAGTTCATAGTTGTACACACTAGTTGTATCTTGCTCGATGAAATGCTTACCTTCACTCAAATGCACGGCGGCAACAATCAGAATAATTCCTAATGTTTTCACAATCATGCTGATAGTTAGATGTATAATCCCTATCCTGCTTCAGTCAACGTTGTCTAGTACTGAATGGCCCTTAAAAAAGCATGCGGTCGACGTTTTTTACTCCAGACTAGACGATTTCTGCTCAACCGGAACTCGAGTTTAATCAGCGGCTAATGCGGCATGTTCCGAAAACGTTGCACCTAACCCTTATAACCCCAAGCGCCAGTTCGGATTGGTTGAGATCGGTCGCTCAAGCATAAAAATTGACCTTTTGTTTATACCTCACTCAACAAAAGTGTTCATCAGCTGATCAAGTGTATTCAATTAACCTGAACGTCAGTTTGTGAATAACGGGTACAATTGCCCTTTTTCATTATGACATCACGGTTTGTTTATGTAGGGGGTAGAATCACCAAATCCAATAGAAAATTTGTCAAAAATTGCTCCTAGCTAAAAAAGTTAAACAAAAATGATCTGGTTTTTGGATATAATGTGTGTTCATATGTACTAAATAATATTCAGGGCATTTAGAAACTATTCTACTTCTCCTCTGGAATTTAATTTGTTCTCTAGAACCATTTTTAGTGAATTTGCGTTGTTTTGTCCCCCTGTGGACTCCGAGGGTAAACGATCGGGGATGCTCGTCGGAATTTTTCAAAAATACCCCTAAAAGATACCGGACGTTGTTCATAAAGGGCGTGGCCTTAAAATTTTTCATCTCTAAAAGATACTAAAATCATGAGTTTCTGTGCTATTCAACCCCTAAAAGATACTAAAAAGTGAGAATTTGGCAAATTGCACATTTTCAACCCTAAAAGATACCAAATCGCTGATTTTTACCCCTAAAAGATACGACGAGCATCCCCGATCTTTTACCATCGGAGTCCCCCCACCCCCGGTTTTGTCCCCGCCAAACAACCATGATCCCTTGCGTTAAGCAATAGCATTTTGATGAATGTTTTGATCGTGACGTCAAAATGAATTAGGGCAAGTGATAAAGTACTGACTCTGCCATTCACAAAATGCTTTATTTAAATATATTATAACCCTATTTAAACGAAAAAAGGGGGGGGGACAGATTAACAATATTGATCTAAATTATTTTCCTAAAAAAATGTCGAGGGAAGTGTTCGAAACATAAAGACATTCTAGGGGATAGGTTACAAACTCCCGGTCACAATATAAACTGACTAATGACAAAATTGCAAGAATATTACTCCAATAAAATAATAAAAATTGTATTCAACCAGTCCTCTGACCCTGATCTTATTCTCAGTAAACAAAAGTATAAATCACACCGCAAAGGTCCAATGATAAAAAACATATAAATCGCACCACAAAAACCTATGATAAAAAAAAAAAAAAAAAAAAAAAATGATCTGAACATATAAAGTCACCAAATGAACAATTTAAAGAGTGGAATGAAAAGCGTAATTGGGCAATTGAAGGTTGGTTTCATTTTCATGTTCATTAACAACGACGTACTGAAGTAACCGTGTCTTTCTCTAGTGTTCGACGCTTCGCGGGACTCCTGTGGTAATTACCCACAAATCTTTGCGCGATCACAAGGCAGGGTAGCTTGGCATATTTAGGCGGTTCATTGAACAACAGCATTGTCATTAGCTGCTTTGCGGATATTTTTCCTGTTAACATGCCTGTGATGAATGCAAAACCTAATTTTCTGATCCTCAAGGAACCAAGGGGGTTTATTAAATTAATAGAATTGGTAAGTATAGCTGAATTTTTTTGTATTTCTCCGTTATGTTGAATGTCTGATTGATAGGCGCTCCACAGCCGGCCAACTAGTGCAAAATACGTCAAAATCTCTTTGCGATTTCCAAGCCTAGAGTCAATTTCTTTGCAGTAACATATAGTTGTCTTAAAGTTGTGTTTTTGTACATTTTTTTGTGAGTTTTGTTGCAGTTTTGTGATGTTCAAAATAACTCAGATCTTCAAGCCGATTGTGAGGCTGATTTGACGTCTATTAATAGCTCATTACGTTTGCATTTTTAACATTTCACTTTAAAGCAAACCGATCAAAGATTGTATGATATTGAATGCAAAAAAGAAATGTCGAAATACGTGTTGAAATACCAGAAAAAAATATGAAAATTGTACATTCATAGTTTTTCATATTGTACAATGAACAATTTACATTTTGTAGGTAAATATTAAGTGTGCCTATGTAGTAAAACTTTCTGTATGTTAATTTTTATCAGCCGATTCCAACTCCCACTTGATGTCCTGAGTGTAAATTTGAGCTTTGAAGAGACATTTAGAATTGATTATGCGGCCAGCTTTTGAATCTGGGCGTCACAGTCATAGAGCCGAGATTGCCAATATTCCTTGACAGCTCGATTTTTAAATTTTTTTTTGTAAATATGATCTCATTCAAAGTTCAATGGTCAGATTTTCTAAATATATATGCTATATTCACAAATGAAAAAAAAAAAAAAAAAAAAAAAAAAATGGGAGCAATGATAATTGTTTCAGAGATTTTGCACACAAAAAAAAGGAAAAAAATGGCAAAAACAAACAAATAAAGAGCGCATGCTTGTGCATTTGGTTCTAAAATTTACTTAGAACGCCATGCAAAGTATGAGCATTGCAAAATTGCCTGGTATATTTCATTTCTCTGCATAAGTTAAGTGGACATGTGCTTGCCAGGGCATCATAGGAAATCAAGAAGATAAAATTGAAAAAAAAAGCGATATTGTATTATATATTTTATTGATTTATTTTCAGGCGATTGCCATTTTTGCATTTTCCACCACTGTTGGATATCATGGCCATTTTGATTTCAACATCAAATGTACACAGCCGACAGTCAAGGCTGATTTCAGCTACCCATTTGATACTACTGCTATGTACTACAACTGTAACAATACTGCCAAGCATATAACCAAACCTCTGGATTACAAATCTGAGTCTGAGTACTTTGTATTTGTTGGTGTTACCTGTTTTCTGTATATTATTGGTGTTACTTTGTTTTACATTTTCTTTGATAACCAAGAGAGAGATGCGTCCTCAACTGATGTTGGAATCTGCAACTTTGTTATTGTGGTAAGAAATGAAATTATAATGTTTGTGTAATTTTATAAAACAATGCATTATTTTTATTAACACTTTTCCTTCAAAATTTGTACTTTTTAAAAAGATTGTGTGGACTATAGCATGTACATCCCAAATGCAACCTAGGCTGCCCCCTGAATCATTAAAAAAAAAAGACATCTAGAGCTCCATCTCTGGTTATTGTCATCCATGGCTGGATATAGAAAAAATAAATGCTCTTACTGTCAAAGATTTGGGGTTTGACTTGTGAACCAAATTTCAGCTCTGTTTTATATATTTCTTGGCTTTCCACAATCATTTTGGACTGTCAAAGTTGATGTGGCGTGTCATTTGGCCACTTATTGACAGGCTGCTAGTTTGAGTCTTTTTAACATCCTTACCCAAGAAGATCGCAATCCTAACAATTATAAATCAAAATAATTACAAAGCTAGAACATCAATTGTGTGGGTAAAAAATAGTTAATTTTTATTAATTTTGAAATTCTCATTAACGATACTCCTGGCTTTGACTGCCTTGAGAATTAATGGAAATCCAAGTATTATTTTACTTATTTCTAGTATTTCATCATAACCATATTCAATTCCATTTATTTCTAGGATTTTATCGTCACTGTAGTGTTTGTAATCTTCTGGTTTACAAGCTCCATTGCCTGGGCTGCTGGTCTTGCTGGTTTGAAAGATGCTACCAGTACTAATATTCGTTCTGCTAGTTTTCCTCTATGTAAAATTTATAAATGCTCACCTGGAAATGCTGCAACATATGGAGCGCTAAATGTCTCTGTTGTAAGTGTAGTCATAATAATTCTAATGATCAATCATAGATTATATCCTATGCAAGTGTTGCATGAAGCCTAAATAGTTTCTTTTAATAATTATATGCTCACAGATTAATGTGTATTTATTGTCAAATAACAGTCAAATAACACTTATTGTTAATGATACAAATTGCTGAAGAAAGGTTTCAATCAATTGCACTTTACTCAAGTAGAACCTGGTCCACTGAGTAATATTTATTCACTTACATTGTATATTGCGCTGATATAGATAAGACATGCATTTATTATTATTATTATTATTATTATTATTATTATTATTATTATTATTATTATTATTATTATTATTATTGTACATATATAAAAATGTAAATCTTGCTTAAATGAGTAAATAAACATTCTATTCTATTCTATTCTGATCTCAATTATACATTTTCATTTTATAGCTTCTTGGATTCCTGAACTTTCTAGTGTGGTGCTTCAATATCTGGTTCCTTTTCAAGGAGACTCCATGGCACAGTCCTCGTAATAGTCATGGTGGTCCCATCCCCCCTCCTGGTGATACCGATGTTGTGAAGCAGGATGTTCCTCCATCTTCAATTTAATTACATCAAGTAAGATAGCATAGTGCTTAAAGACTGTCACAGGAAGAAATAACTGAAAATCAGGCTTGGATTTAGTTGTTTTTAGCTGTTTTTAAGTGGATTTCAAAGGAACAAATAAATAAATTAATAAATAAATAAAACAAATTGCATTATATCCAGACTTGTATTTGCATTTCAGTTAAACCAGATATGAAACAAATAAAATCTTACCTGTTCTTCGATTTTTTTTGTATGTACAATAATTATGAGAAGCCAATCTGTATGGAATATACAATGTCGAGTGGAAGGCGAGACATTTTATATTGCATACAGAGCGGACGCGAATATTGTATTTTACTTATGAAATGTCTAGATTAATGTTGCTATTCTAGAATAATATTTATGAAATTAGATTTAATTTGGCCGAGATATTTCAAGCTAAACATTATGCAAATCAGAACGATTTCTGTATCAGATATACAGATGCCTTCACGGTAGTGATTTTCTATTGTTCTGGGTTCATTAATTATTCATGAATTTTATAAGTTATATGTACATTTGTGAGCTAAGTTTTATTTCTATTGTCAACAGAGTTTGTAATCATCAATAGCAAGACAAGTATACAATTTTGTACTCAAGTGAGTTAAAGGTGACAGTACATGTAAACAAGGAAAGAGTTAACAAATGGAAGCAATACTGAGGATGGGGGTTTGATCACTGTATGGAGTAATTCTAACAGCAGTAGAGTCGTTTTTGTTTATGAGTGGGAAACAGTACCATAATGGTACATGTATCGTAACCGTAGAAAGAAACATTCAAATTATCAACCGTATTGTAGCGGTGTTGGAGGGGTTTCATTATCTGTTTGAATGAGTGACTGAGGTAGGCGTTTGTGTCTCAAATGTTTTCTAGGGGGATCTGGGGGCATATTTATTAAGTGAGACACAAAAAAAACTGATGGTAAGAGGTAAAATGGGTGGTGCTGTACCTCTGGTAGCCGCCTATTATTGAAACCCCTGGTATTGTAACCTTGCTGTTTCCCACTCATGCTAAAAATGACTCTATAAAAAGTTTTTAAATTTAATAAATGTGTCAGTTAAGTGAAGTCCAGTTTCTGTGACCCCAGCAGTAATGACACTTTTCACCATTGTTAAATGGCAGCTTGATTCTGCTTCTATAAGGCATTCAATCTGCAAATAGGAAGTCGAATGCAGGGCTCGAAATAAGGGCAGGTCAAGGG
Source organism: Diadumene lineata (assembly GCA_918843875.1). Taxonomy (NCBI): domain Eukaryota; kingdom Metazoa; phylum Cnidaria; class Anthozoa; order Actiniaria; family Diadumenidae; genus Diadumene; species Diadumene lineata. The sequence goes on from OU974077.1 coordinate 6,208,567, forward strand.
ACAATGCCCCTCCAAATTTGCTACTTGACCTGCCAAATCAGAGTTTGAAAGGACAAGTTGACCTACATATTTTTGAGGGAAAAAACTTATCTGTTAGCTTATTTTTTAAAAAGAATTATGATTACAATTTTTGACCTTTCAAAAAGGGGTAATGACCTTGCAAAATTGCATTTGTAAAGTCATCTTGACCTGTGCATGTTATGCTGTTATTTCGAGCCTTGTGGATGATCATTGTTGACTAAAACTGTTTCCTGTGTTTTGTAAATGATTCCAGAAGTGCAGCGACATTTGAGGTCATTTCATTTTGTTTTACTTTTTGACTGTTTGAATGTTTAATGATTCTTGGAGTTCAGAAGCAAATTCAAGCATGAGGAAAATATATTAGAAACCCTCGCCAAAACAAGGAAAAACAGTAGGAGCAAAACGCTTCCATCAATGCATGCATTGGTGATGGTTCTTGATATTTTTTTGCACTTGCGTTGCTAGTGAAAACCAGGGCTGGGTTGTTCAAAGCTCAGTTAGCACTTATTCTGGGTAAATCTTAGCTGGGTTGTTCAAAGCTCGATTAACACTAATCCTGGGTTAACTCTTAAGAAAACCTATAGAGTTAACACTAGATTAGCACTAATCCAGCTATGAACAACCTGGCCAAGGGCCGAAAAGCGTAGAACAAAACAAAGCCGTAGGGTTAACCCTGGATGAGCACTAATCAAGCTTTGAGCAACTGACCCCACACTCTAGTCTTCACAACTTTATGAGAAACACTACCAAGAAGTAAGGCTGTTTATGGTCAATGGTTTTTGGTTTGTTTGAATATGTAATATATATGGGTAGGAGTTAAAATGACTGAGTTGCTGCTGTCAAAAACCTGTTGTATGATCCAAGATGCATTGCCAGTAAGTGTTAATATTTACATGGGAATTAACGTCAGAAAATAGATGAACAAATGATGAATAATCATCAATTTAGTACATGTAAATTTTGAACTTTGGCTTAAAACCAGGATGGTGGAGATTTTGAACACTTTTCATTTTATCAAATGTGGAGGTTGAAAAAGGCGTGTGCTGGATAGTTTTTTTTACGTTACGAACGCATTGCATCCTGGATGATACGCCTCCTTTAATAGGTTGGAACTAGCTGTACAATCTAGGGTCTATATCTTATGCACGGAAAAGACTGGTATTACTGTGTGTCTCGGAAAAAAAAATGCAAGCTTAGCCTCTTATAACAGTCAATCCAAGCTCTTGCTTGTAATTACAAACAACTAAATTTGTCGATTTTCAAAAATCGATAATTTCAGCCGTTTGTTATATAAATCAGTACAAAGCAAAGTAGCTTGGGCTACCTGTGTTCTTAAACATGAAAAAAATCAAACGCTTGCGTGACGTTTGGATTCCTGTAATAGAGGCTAACGCTAGCTTGGACAACAACCTTTATTTAGCGCTAAAATCGTACATTTATATACCTAGTTTGTTATTATAAGAAATTGTTATGTATCTAAGGAAATGAACTTTAAGAAATGAACGTGATCGTCTGAGTGAATGTAGGCTTGAGATCGAACTACAGATCATCTTCCGAGTAAAAATATATTCATTGTTCAATACACTTTTACAAGGTCTCATTTAGGTGATCACTTTCACAATTTGTGCAGTACTATAATAAATTGGTAGTTTGTTATTCTAAATGCGTTTTTATGACATTTCCTTTTCATGAAAGTCAGTGTCGTTTACTTAATCAGGTTGCTCAACTTTTACTCAAGTACTGTTTGCATGGACATTTTCACCTCGGTTGGGGAGAAGGAAGTCTTGTGTATTCTGTCTCTTGAAATTAGAAATTTATTTGCTACCACCACTATTTGGTTGAATCGGAGTGTGTGACCAAGTCCTCAAAACGCTGACACTATAACAGACCTTATATTCTATTTTACATACCCGACCACAAACTACAAAAAAAAATCCCGGCTTTTTCCATCGATTTTGGAAAAAGCGACCAAAACTGAACCCTATCGCAGATAAAAAAGCCTTACCCTATACCAGGCAAATAGCTCTGATTAAACAAAAGAGAACAATAGAATCAGCATAAAATAGCACTTTTCAAAAGCGCTCTCAAACACGGTGATCTTGCGTTTCTGTGGTCGAAAACGTCGTTTACGTTTCAAGGGAAACTGACAGAAATATATCCGCGTTTTCTCAAACTATCCTCATATACGTGTTATGTGTGTTGTGTGTCATCCTGTGTGTGTGTTTTTTTTTTTTTTTTTTTTAAAGACCAAATGAAGGTTTGGCTGTTGGACATCGGTGTAAATAAAGCATGCATACTGATACGCCAAATTCTACAAAACTCGCAGATAATTTTCGTTCTATCAATAGCCATTAATGACGTCACATCTCGCGAGATGACGTAACAGACGTCCTGGCATCCAAGTTCCCGCAATCCGAATTCCTTCCTCCAATCAAGTAAGAGTTTCGAATATTTAGAATTTCAATTAGATCTTTGCCACGTGGCTTTCCTTTAGAATTATTTGTCAACTTAATTAACTCAAGAGCATTAGATGGTTTGAATGGAGTGCTTGATTTTTTTCAGAAATCGCCGCCATTTTGATCGTTCTTCTGGTCAACGTTTTCCAGCGTCTCCTTTGCATTGTTCTAAAGCTGTAGGAGCAAATGGAGGAAAACAGGTACTTGAAAGATACATTTTTAGAGTTGGAAATATAATGTTTTTTTTACTAGTAACCACTTATTATCTTTCATTCATTTATACGTGTGTAAATAGATATAAGCAACCACTGATTTACTAAGTTACATAGAATATCCTGACTCATATATTTGCATTATCAGTATTGATTAAGTTATCCATTCTTTCATTAATCTATTGTTTGCTTTTTAATTTGTTTGTTCGTTTATTTGTTTGCTACGTTTGCGGCTTGTTTGCTTGTTTAATAGTATGCTTATGTTTTTGTTTGTTTCCTTTTGTTTGTTTGCTTGTTTGATAGTTTGCTTGTTTGTTTGTTTATGCCAGTCGACACGCATATGTGAATTCTAGCATTTTCACAATATTTAAAATACCTAGTCAAATTTTGAGGGAAATAGCCGTTTGTGATGCAAGCCAAATCAACTGTACCGTTAGTGCACTGAGTTATTCAAATTCAAATTATTTCAATGATTACACCCCCCCCCCCCAAAAAAAAATAAAATAAATAATAATAATAATGATAATAAAAAGAACAAAAGAAAACAAAATCAGATTGAGAAGGTATCAGTTGGGCTATGAGCAGTGAGAATACTCTGATTCTGTGAATATCTCAGTTTTATTTTATGATTGATAGATAGATAGATAGATTTGTTTATTGAAAATCTTTTGCAGTTATAACTGAATTACAGGCTCGGTCATAAACAGAACAATAATAACATATGCTAAATACAAAATAATTAAATAAATAGATAAATTCATAATTATTATAATAATAATATTGATTATTAATTTAAGATTAATTCATTAGCGAACTTGTGAGTAACAAAGTTAGCTAGCCTATTTGTTGCTACATTGCGACGATTTAAGGTGAGGCTGCCCTTCCTAGTTGAGTAACGATTAGGTATAATCAACTCATTTTCGATCATCTGGAAAAGGGGATTACTCCTGTTGATGGATTTAATAAAGCGTTTACATGCTTCTGAGCGTCTATCGTAAAGTGTGGGTAACATAGCTTGTTCAAGTGCCTCCCTATACGAGAGTTGTGGATAAATAATGCGTAAAGCGCGCCTCTGAATACTTTCAATAAGCTCAGCTAAATACAATGGTAAACTGGAATAAATTGCGGAAGAGTATTCAATAGTAGATCTAATTAGCGCGCAGTAGATTTGGACTAAGTCTGAAGGTGGGACCCCTGAACGCTTAAGTTGACGTAAGGCGTATAATCTGCGGTTGGCTCGCTTCAGTACACAGTCGCAATGCACAGTCCAGGTTAAGTCGCAAGAGATATTGAGACCAAGAAACTTGAACGACTTAACAGACTCAATGACCTTGTCGCTGACAACAATGGGCTGGCATTCATAACTATTGTACTGAAGAAAATCAATCGACATAGACTTACATTTCTTAGGATTCAATTGCATATTATTGGTTTTAGCGAAGGACTGAATATCATTAACTACATGTTGTAACACTGAGGGGCAATTCCTAGGTATTATTTCAAGGATAGTTAGATCGTCAACAAACTTAACCCGAGGACCCCATGATGACACTAGGTCGTTAACCATGATAGCAAAGAGAATTGGACCTAACTTGGTTCCCTGGGGAATGGCCCCGTTAAGATATAAATATGGTGATGATTGATCGGCAATAGAGACACACTGTTTCCTTTCGAACAAGAAAGCAGCGATCCAACGTACTAAACAAGGGTGAATATCAAACGTAGAAAGTTTCTTTAACAAAATCTTGTGATCGATCAGATCAAACCCTTTTTTGAAATCGGCAAAGAAAAGCCTAATCCAATTATTCCCATTGTCCAATGCGACAAGTGCAATGTGCAATAAATGATTGGTCGACGAATTCATAAATAAAATTTCAAAATGTGTATATATGATAGTATTGATCCCCCCTTTTCATTAAATTAATCTCGAATCAATATAAAAGTGCCACAGTTGATCTATAAAAGCAATTATAAAACACTTTAAAGGCACTGAAATCCAAAATCAACAATATCATGATTTGAGGTAATACACCATTTCTCCAAAAAAAGCAAATCGTGAATATCATGTTTTCTCGAAAATATAAACAGAGTATAATGTTCAAAACAATCATGGTTTAACAGCTTCACTGACAATAGAATTTTCACTCTAGTGATTTCGACTGTTTTGTATTCGATCAATCAAAAGAAACTTGTGCGGGGTACCTGAGTTTTGATGTGTTACCATGGTGACACAAATCAAAATGGCGTCTGTGGGATAGTGGAAAGCGTGTGGGACCCTTTCTGTGGAAAATGGAGATGCTAGAATATTGTAAAACTTACAATATGATGAAGAATAGTTTTTCAAGTGCTGATTCTCCTGATTTATCTTCACAGAATGCAATATTAACGCTGGACAATGGAAAAGAGAGGTCACTTTGCGAGGGTGGTAATGTTGTTGTCGAAACTATCCAGCGACTCACTGGAAAGCCTGGAGATTTTGCACTCTACCATTCCGTAAAACGGCCTAATAATGATTGCGATGGCGAGAGTAAAAAGCTGGCTCCTCTTAAGGAAATATCTAGAAGTAAAACCATGATTTCAACGCCTAAAACGAGCTCAAAAATGGTTCTCAGTTTTGAATCCGAGTTGACATTCACTCCGAAGTTAAACGCACTGAGTATAAAGCTTGCAAAAGAAAGAGGTGATAAAATGCGAAATTCCTCAACAATTCGACGCTCCTCGAGTCAAATTGCAGAGGAAGAAGCTATCTTTACGTTCAAGCCGCAAGTTAGTTCAAATAGTGAGAAAATTGTACAAAGATTGAAGACGAGTTTTCTGGACCGACAAATGCAGCACGTTGAAAGACAACAGCGACATAGCGTAAGTTGATTGACTTTTTGTGTTGTTATTATTGAGGACATGATAACAATATTTGTAGTGTTATTGCATTCTCACGCCTTCCTAATGGAGAAAATATTTTAGGCAGAGTGCAATAAGTAGGTGTGATTTGTTATTATTTTTCCCGATTTGTAGAATTTTTGATGAAATCGAATGTCGAGAACACGATAATTCTACTACTTGTTTACTCGTTCAGTGCCTTCAAATGAATCACGAAATATTCGTATAGAAAATTCAGGATCGAAACTGATGACAAAAAAAAAAAAGCAAAAAGCAAAAGATAGTGAAACATTTAAAAACGTTTTTTGATGTATATTTTCACGACTTTAAATTTCGCGATTTTCAAAACTTTTTTTTGAGATGTTTTTTCGGAGACTGAATTATGCAGAATTGCATACAAAATATAATGATATTAAAATGTACAAACTTAATAACTTTCAACGTTATTTTGTGTTTGTGTTTTTATTTTTATTTTTTATAACGGGAGCCAAAGGTTACTACAATTAAAATAAATTGGCAATATCATAAGCTATCTTTCATCGTTTGTCATATCTTGTCAGTATATATTTACATAATTTTCTTGGAGCATGGATATGTTTTAATTTCTTTATCTGTCACTTCCTTATTACATGTATTTTTCAAAATAAATTATTCTTCTGCTATAATTCACTAAAAATTAATATATATATATCAAGATAAAAACTGCATTTTCAAATACTTTCTTTTCTTTTCATTTCTGCTTATCAAATCTATGTTTTTTATTCCTTTTCACTCAGTTTTTCTGGCATTCAACGGCCCAGTAGATTGATTATTCTGTTTTCCTTTTCATTAAATATTTAACAACTTGGGCACTTTGGGGTGTTTGTATTGGATAGATTTTCAATGCTATTTAACTCTGGTTTGGAGTTTAACCCCACAAGCTATATTCAAATTTGCTTGTAAATGCCAATATTAAAGTCAACTAGCAGTCTAAATGCCATGGGTGTTTATTTATTTTGAGAATACTTCACTTCCCTAAAGCCTACATTTATTTTATTTTGAAGAATTGAGGTACGGTCAAACTTGGAATTATTGTTTCTCAAATTTATGTAAAAGAATTTTAACAATTATTGTTTCTTCAACTGCCTTATCAACCATATTTGATATATTTTTCTTCCTTTAAATTTTTTTTCCTGATGTTTACTGTAAGTTCAAGATGCATTTTGAATGATTATTGTTTCTTCTTGAATTTGATAACACAAAGAGCACTGCTACTTTAAATTTGTGAAGATATGCCATAACATATAAAGACCAAACGTTAGGCCTTTAAGTATTATATTTTTTAGTCGTCATTGTTTTAAGACATTTTGGTTGTAAGAATAAAATAACATTTTAGTCATAAAGTTGAATTATTCAGATAATCAACATTAGGAACAATTTTAAATGTGTATTGTGCAGTTACTATGTTGAAAAAATCTTAACTGTCAGCACACCACATTTGATTTTCTTTTGAAAAAATTCATTTAATTCTTTGTGTGTGATATCATTCCTTTCAAAAATTATATTCATCTATTTTCAATTGATACATTTTATTCCAACCCATTTTTTGTGGTTTTGTTTCTTATTTTTTGTGTCATTTTCATGAACAGACCTGTGGGAGGGGAGGGGAGGGGGGCAGTGATCTTCCTTTTGGAGAAAAGCCTTATTGATTGTAATTATTTTTGAGTTATCAAACCCACTTTTGAAATCTGTGTATCTGGTAATTATTTTATAGTACTGTACGTGTTATTTCTACAGCATTCTTATTATCACCCCATTTCTATTTCCTACTTTTGTAGTTCTATATTATTTCTTGTAGTCTTTTTGGATCGTTTTCAGTTTAATTCATTTTGCTAATTTATTTCATTAGGAATTCGTCACGATTACATGTACTTCCCGATGGATTTCCGAAGAATTGCGAATGTTTTTGAGTGTAGCCAAGATTAATTTTCGCGCTATTTAATTGCTCATCTTCAGGGCAATGATGGAATATTTACAAATTCTTGTTTTTGTTTTCAGCAAAGCGATTCCTACCTTCTGCCGTACCACAGTAAAGCATCTAGACTAAGCCCAGTACATACAACAAAAGCAAAAAAGAGAATGAACAAACACAAAGATTTGTACTCATCCATTGAAGAGGTATTTAAAAAAAAACTTTATTATTTTGCTTCCCTTATTCATTTGTTTCAGCTCGTTCAGTAATTCATTCTTTTGATCGTTCTTTTGTTTGTCTGTTTGTTCCTTTGTCCGTTTGTTCATTCATTCATTCACCCATTCTTTCATTCATCCATTCATTCATTCGTTCATTCATTCATTCGCTCGTTTCTTTGTTCGTTTATTCTTTCATTCATTTGTTCGTTCGTTCGTTCATTTTTGCGAATTCATCAAGAATCGTCACTCACAGAATCATCCATTGTGTGGATCAAGACTATCTTGTCTTCCCATTTTCCTCCTTGGACTCTACACTAATTCCGGTACACCGCAAGCCTGTCGAAAAATAATTAAATAATGAAATATTGTACTGGAAAAATATTATTGATTTTAAATATTATAAATATCTTCTGATTTTTCTTCTTGTGTTAGGAAAGGGACGACCTGGAAAGTTCATCACCTTCAAAAACATCCCTTTCCTCTTCAGTAGTGTCGAATACCTCTTCAACATCTTACTTAGACAATAAGAAGACAAATGAAAGCGCAAATGATAATAAAAATGAGCATGCACGAACCGAAAATTCTGAAAATAAAACAAACAATTCTCAGACTTCTAAAGCAAAAACGGAATCTGTGGAAAATGGTTCTCAAAGACTTGCAGAGAAAAGCCCTTATAACCAATCAGTAGAAAATCTTTATATGAATAAGCAAAAACGCGCGAATCGTGCGCATCAACGAGGTTTAACATATCCTGCCAGTAAACCAGCAACTAAGGAGACAGAAGAATGGAATAATAGCACTAAAATTGAAAATAAAAAAGCAGCAGGCGTTGTAAAGAAGGCAAATCATTGTAGGACATCTTCGCAACCATCGGTGCAGTATAGTAGTAAGATGAAGTACGATCATCCGCTGTTTGAAAAAGTTCGCCATGCAAAGGAAGTTGCTGATTCGGCGATGAAGGTACGTAGTTAGCTTTCGTTCTCATGCCCTTTACGATCTTGTGCAAAATAATAATGAAAATAACAAAAAAAATAACACACACAAAAAAAACGTATGTTCAGGACTGTGTTTATTTGTCTCTGTTATTTTGACATTTGCTGGGGAGGACTTGGCATTCATTCTTATTTACTGTACGACTTCGCACAAAAAAAGCTCGCAAGCTCGTGCAAATTTGGGTTTCCTTGCCGATTGTCATTTTAACGTACTGATCCATAAACGGACGGGAGTGTTTTATCAGGTTTAAAAGTCCGACCGTAGAAAAAAAAAAAGAGCATTTGATTAAATATGTGTTTTTGTTTTATTAATTTCAGCAAAGGAAAGTGTTCCTCTGTGTTGGTCCCTACCCCATTGTTCGAGCATCATTGCGTCGCCGAGGCTATGTCGAGAAACATTACCAAAGCTCACAACTCATCAAGAAAAAGGCGCGTAAAAAACGCACAAACCCTGACAGTGACGCTGACTCCGCTAGCGACGACGATAGTGATGACAACACCCCCGTCACCTCCCCCAGGGGAAAAACGAAGGCTAAGAATAAAGAAAGTCCTCGAAACAAAAAAGACGCAGTGGGTGATAGTGATGAATACAATAGTGACGACGATGATGATGATCATTCGGGTGATTCAGACGACGAGGACTGGAAGGCTGGCTATGAGTCAGGTGGACCTGACAGCGAGTTTAACCTTATGGTAAGATATGAATACCGTGAATGATGAGGATGATTAAGCAGGTGCAGATCCAGATCCCCCTGAAAAAAAAAACGTAATGATTTCATTTACTGAAATATAATAATTGATATCAACCGAATACATTTTGAATGTTTTATTCTCATAAATGAACTGCAATGAAGGACGTACTAGAAAATGCTAATGAAAATCCAAAAAGGGATATAACGAAAATAGTTGGAAAATTTCCATTGGTCCCCCTCCTTAAAAAAATCCTGGATTCGCCATTGTTAAGATAAATGTGTTGGTAATTATTTTTTACAACAAATGATGATGATTTTACCATATTTTAATGATTATGATGTTTTTTAAAGCGGACTTTAAGGATGATCATGGTATTGCTGATTGTAGTGATTATAGCGGATCATGATGATTATCATTTTTTCATTGTAAAGAGACTTGAGATATCAATGGGATGCGCTCTAAAGAAATAAATGATTATCATTATTATTATTACGATTACCGACTGATCATTATCTAGCTGGTGGTAATGATTGTAGCGGGTGATGATGATCATATTGCAATAATGGTGATGATGATAATGGTAATCATATTGTAATGTTGGCGATGATGATGGTGATTGTGATAAAGCTGGCTTTCCTGATAACGGTGATGATTATGATTATTATTTTTGATGATTAATGTCCGTTCTATACTATTGCAAATGTTAGTTATTGTGTTCGGTTAATTTGCACGAAAACTGAACTATTAGTTATAAAGATGTCCACTCTATAGGATTTCTTTAGAATTCAACCGCTAGACACGATATACGTTCAAGAGAGTATGAGATAAGAGAGCTTATCCCAAGACCCCATCAGGGGCTCTACTCGTCGTGCTATTTTTAGAAACTTGTTAACAATCTGCGCACTTTTGTCTTGATGTTTTGACGATGCGACCACGCCTTCTGCAATCTGGCCAATCACGTTCCGTTCCCGAAATAACTTTAAAAATAAAATGAAATTAAAGATCCTCTGATGAGTGTAAAGCCCAATACAGGGGATAAGCTCTCATAAGTCATACTCTCTTGATACGTTGGACAGCGCTATTCAAGCTTCGTGTAACCCGTCCCTGCAGATTGCAATGTCGGTGATGTTATTACGTTAATCATAAGATTTGTAATTCGTAAACTTTGTAGGTTAATGATCAGTCTGTTTTATATTTCATAGTCGAGAATGGTACGTAATGCTGTCGCGTCTTTTATATGGACCGTGCGTCGAGATGACGTCGACTTCAAATATTTACGAAAGGTAAGAAGAACACTAAAGAAAATCATATTTTTTTTCAAAAATAGATTAGTGCAACGTTTATTCTTACTTTATCTGTTTATTTTTTTTAGGATCAAACTGTTAATCATTTTTCAAAAGCGTATTCATTCACTACCAAGGTAAGATTTTTCTTTCTCTCAACCTTTCAGTCCGTATTAAAGCTAAATATTTATTAATATTTTGTTTGCATCCTTATAGCAAAGGAAAGGCCCGGCTTCTTAATTCGCCTACCCTTACCCCTCCCCTGTTTGTCTGATTTGTCTAATCTAGTCTTGTATTTCTAGGTTGGCCTATGTAGTAATTTACGTTACTTAGCTAATTATGAAGAAGTAGATCCGTACACGTTTTTTCCAAGATGCCATCGCCTCGGCGTGGAAGAAGATAAACTAGATTTTATAGGTAAGTAATTTGATGTTTGTTAAAAAAACTAGAGTATAAAATGAGAACTGTTTTATGGTAATACGCCCTCATCAAGGAGAGGATGTCAAGTCCTATTGTAAATTTACCTGGTTCTGGCTTTGGCAAATTGTTGCTGAATTAAATGAATAAAAAGTAGACATTCAAGTAAGCCAAGGAAGTGACGTAAAGTGCAAGAAACCAATAAACCAAAAAATAATGTCTGTGTTCCTATAAAGCGTTGGCTTCCATGTAATCGCGTACTATCGCTGACATCATTTTCAGCGATCCGGCGATCGTGAGCGATTATATGGAAACCAGGCTTAAAGGAAGAGAGACGAGATGGCCTAGTGGTTAGGGCATCGGACTTCGGGTCCACTGCCCTGGGTTCGAGTCCCAGACCGGGCGTTCACGTTGTGTCCTTAGGCAAGATACTTTACTCTCTTAGTGCCTCGTCTTCTCGGATAAAGACGTAAAGCCGGAGGTCCCGTCTACCTTCAATCTGACTATGTTATAAGGTGGACGTAAAAGAACCGCCGAGGACGTAAACAAATATCTGGCAGTGACCACCCTCAGTGTCTGTCTCAGCAACCAGCATTGAGCCGCACAGTAATTGGAGCCTAGCTCTGTTGTGATGGTCTCACACATCTGTGTAAAAGCTAGTAAATTAGGAAGCTTGATAGTATCAAACGTTATCAATCGCTTAAATTTGTTTACAACTTTTCAGATGATTTTCGAATGACTTCAGCCTTATCAATTATAAAATGGGTAATAGCCCGCTTCGAGAATGGCCCTTCAGATTCTACTGCGCAGACTCCAAACGACGACAAGAAAGAAAAACCTCAATCTCAAGCAACTGAAACCATTCCGAAAGAAAACGAGCCTACAATAGAACTAGCCAGCGGTAGCGTGCTACCTGTCAAGGCTTTGACGTCATCTCTTGAGGCATGTCGGGATTACTTGAGACATCAAGAACATTTGGATGTTGATGATCCGATTGATAAGGTTTGTGTTTCAACTTGTTTCAAACTTCTGTAATGTGCTTGTATGTTCCCGATTATTAAGTGTACTGCCAACGCCTTATCATCTTTTGTTACTTTGGTGTGACGAATGTGACGTTAAATTATACCAATTTTGTCTGTAAGGATGTAAGAGCACAATTGCAGAAATGCTTTGCAAACTAGTGCAAATTATTCTAGTTAAAAAAATAAAATAAAATAAATTGCGCACCTGATTTGAACTTGTTTAAAATGCTTGTTTTCGCTTAGTGTGCTACGAGTGATTCAGTAAAATTTCCCAATTCACTTTATCCTCCAGCTTTCCTGCTTTGACGCGTGTTCAATATTTGTGTTGACTTTCGTATTTTTTCCCCTGATGTTTTTTTTTAAGGCTTTTCTCCTGTCCCCGCGGCTGTCGTCTCCATTCATCATGTCTATCAGTCTTATTATCTAAAATGTAGATTGGAAAAGTGAGTTAGATAAATTTTTCGCATTTTCTTTCCAGACTCCAGTTATTTCAGAAACTTGTTGGAACGAGATAGTGGATTACGCATATCAATTACGGTAGGTTCTGCTATGGTACTATCTACATAGTTGGAATAAGCTTGGGAAGAGTGCACGCACTAAAAGTGTACAACATAAATACCACTAAATAGTGCTATTTTATGCTAATTCTATTGTTTTCTTTTTTTTAATTAGTGCTATTTACTACTAAATAGTGACAGCTGTTGCACACTTTTAGTGCGTGCACTCTATTGTTTTTTTTTTTTTTTTTTTTTTTTTTTGTTAATTAATTAGCGCTATTTACCACTAAATAGTGAAATAGTGACAACTGTTGCACACTTAGTGCGTGCACTCTATCCGAAGAAAAATATTACTTATGGGATAGGCCTAGGCCTAACTGTGTCAGCTAAAAAAAATGATAATGGAAAGCAAATGTATGATTGGCTGATTGATTTACTTATCGAATGTGTGACTGACAATTGACCTGATCGATTGCTGATTGGGCTGATTATAAACCTATTGACAAGCTGTATGCCTGAATAGGCAACTTTAATTACTTCGGACCTATTTGACTGCGATAATGCTAAAATATGCTGCTAAATGTTTTATATGGATACAAAAATATCTATCATTCTCGTGATAGCATAATGATTGTTTTTTTTTTAATTTATTATTTTATTTCTACCCTAGACAACCACAGACAGTCATCGCTAATGCTTATCCTTTTCTTCGAGAGTGCCAGAACGTTGTCAATAAGGTAAGTAATTGCAACCTTGCAAATATAATTCCCAACTGACTAAGGAAAAGGGCCTTGTGAAAACCTGATGGGTCAAATCGTAGGGATAAATTTTAGAGAGAATAGAGAATAGTTTTAAGGGGCACCCGAACGTCAGCAACAAAAAAGCGTTTTCTCTCAATTCAAGATATTCAATCAAGCGTAAATCCACAGGATTGTTTCCAGGAGGGGGTACATCACCTTCAGGAGGGGGTACACTACCCAGTACACATTAAATACTGAGGTTATTTCAGAAAAAAAATATTTGATAAAACAAAGACTCGCAATCCATTTAGAAGGGGGTACGCACCCCTACACCCCTCCCCTAGACCTGCCATTGTTCCGTATCGGAAGCACTTCATATATCAGCCATTCATTAACTTTGCAACCAATTAATTTTGATGAATTTCTTCAGATAAAGGAGCACAGGCCACAACTCGATATAGATGGTCAGCGGAATATATGGATAGTGAAGCCTGGCGCCAAGTCTCGTGGACGTGGTAAGCCGACAAATGTCGGATAGTTCGCTCGATTAAACATATCTGAAACGATTGTGATTCTTTTTTATGATCGTATTGGTATAACTTGCTTTGACTTCGGCCATGGGCTGCCATGATATATCTTCTGTTTGTCAAAATCACAAAATTGCGAATTGATTTCAGAGTGACACTTTCTGACCTCATTTACACAAAAATCTATTTTGATTTCTTCCGTTTCTTTCTACTCATTTTTCAACTAATTCAGTGGTATTCTCTCACCAAGTACTCTATATACATCATTTGTATCAGGGATGGAGTGGCTCACTTTGAGGAAACGTTTCCCAAAGTGGGCCGTTTGCATGCAATTATTAGTTGTTTGGCAGCATGACTTTGTCAAGTGTATCAGTAACAGACTTAAAGAACGTTTATACTCTGCTTGTGTTATGTATATTCATTTGATCTTCAAAACGTGTGGAATTTATTCCCCTACAGTTTTACATGGAGGAGGGGGTGGTACGCCTCCTCGCCGCTTAGCTTCGCCGCGTCTGATATACGAGACACCTCATCCTTATCCCCATCATATTGTACACGATTATAAATTAAACATCCACTTACATCAAAACTCAACCGTGGAGAGGAGATAATATATCAAGTGATTCCATTTTTGTGCTTAGACGAATGTATGTAACTTTGCGTTTATATTCATGGGTCATTCATGTTTGTACAGGCATTGTGTGCATGGATCGCTTGGACGAAATTCTTAAATTGACTGGTAATATTATTGGACAGAAAGAAGGGCGTTATGTCGTTCAAAAATATATAGGTAAATATACCGTTCGTCCACATCATAGCTCGTCCTTTATCACTTTAACATTTGAAAAAAAAGGCGGAATACAAAGATGTAATGATTACAATAAATTCAATAATCAATACTTAGAATAAAATATGAGACAGGTTTAAAAAATATTACAAGATACTGATGCTCCTTTTTGTGCTTTTTCAACTTCTTGCTTTAAGTAGCTGCAAGTCCTACTCCATATTGGAGTTGAAAAGCTACAAAAAAGGAGCACTCAATATCTTTCCCCCCAGGGAATTCGATACTCAGTTCATGACACCAAGGTCGAAAAACCAAAAAAGCAATCTACCGGATCGAAGAGGTATCATAACGTGCACACCACTTCTCGATCGCTTATGTGAAAACGAGTCTAACTGAAATTTTGTCACATTACAGAACGTCCTCTATTGATCTACGGTGTCAAGTTTGACATTCGACAGTGGTATTTAGTAACGGACTGGAATCCATTGACTATATGGTTTTATCAGGTACATATATCAACTACTTTGTAGATACCCTCTCAGTCGAGATTAGGGTTTGTTACGCATTATCTGCGTTGTGAGAAGTTCTGCGTGACAAACCCTAAAAACGAGTCTGGCTACTTTGCAACGCGAGACGATAATCTGTGACGCACCCATAATTCATGTGCATATTTCTACGTCAACGGTTCATTCAGTCTCTGCGCACCAGTGATCAAATGAGTCTGATTTTCTGTATTTACATAATTTTGTTGTACTAATTTATGATCTACGATGCTTTTCAGGATTGCTATCTTCGATTTTGTTCACAGAATTTTTCATTAGAAGATTTCCATGTGTAAGTATTCGTTTATTTATTTTTTCTCTGTCTACTCTAGAAGACAATGTGCTGTTGTTTCTCTCCTTTGCTCAGTAGTGTGCAAAGGATGTGCGTAAAATAGTGAATGTAGGGGTAGTAAGAATAAAAGAATAATATCTCTTTAATTAGTAGAAATACTAGATAATATTTTAAGGTTAATAGACTAAACGGTCATTTTTTTTCCTGTGAATAGGAGCATTCATTTAGCAAACAACTCCGTCCAGAAAAACTTCGACATCGATAAAGTGAGAGACAGACGGCTACCCGAAGAAAACATGTGGTCAAGCGACGAATTTAAAACGTTTCTCAGGTAATGGAATAGCCTAACCTCCCCCCCCCCCCCCCCTACATTGTAACTAGTTGATTCTTCTCAGAACTTCTGTAGGTCTTCTCTTCTCTTTTCACTCTTTATCAATCTGTCAATGGCAGAGTAACTTGCGGAGAACTCATTTGGTTCTTTGGTCTTCTAAAATCGCTTGAAAACCGAAAGGAATTTGCATGCGACTACGGTTTGAACACGATAAAGACATACAATAACTTTTTTTTTTTTGTTCATCGAATATCCTATTTTGCGAAGGCAAGGTCGTCTACGCAGCATGGGAGGCAGCATGGTCGAGTGGTCAGAGCGTTGGTCTCGCAATCCGGTGGTCCTAGGTTCGATTCCCGCTCTGGTCACAGAAATTGTATTTGTCTGGGTCCCGATTTGGTCAATATATAATTTCTCAGTCATGCTTTGTATATAGCCAACTGGTTTGTCTCCTAGCCAGTTGGGATTCTTTGTTTTTTTTTTGTTGTTTTTTTTTAACCCGCAATTTTAAAATCATATTCATATCAGATTCATATTTTCAGATGATATCCCAGACTCGTCGATTATGGTCATTGCTAAGTGTATGTTTGTAATTGACTTTTGTTGTAGGCAAAAAGGTCTTGCTAACAAATGGGATAACATCATATATCCTGGAATGAAACAAGCAGTAATCTATGCAATGGAATCGTGCCAAGAGATAGTAGAATACAGGAAGGTATGCTATCTAGTACTTTATGTTCGAAAAACTTGCATCGAAATTAAGAAGTTTTGGAGATGAAATAGACGTCTAAATTTCTCTGCCAATTTAGCAGCTTCTGGGCCTATGGTACCCAAGGTGTTCCATCACGGGCTGCAAAAGTAATCTCTCTTATTATTGTTTGTAAATCCAGGTGTAGTACAAAATAGAACCCCTCGATAAGACTTTTGGTAACATATTAGTAAATATATGTTTAAATCAACAGAAAAAAATCTTTTTTTGCTGCTTCTGGGATTTCAGTCATTAACGACTGCTCTGTAACGTTTTGGCAAATTATAAGAAGCTATGAACTTAAACTGAGTGATGATTATGTATATCTTACTTTCAGAATTCCTTTGAACTGTACGGGGCTGATTTTATCATCGGGGACGACTACAAACCCTGGTTGGTGAGTACCTTTAACAAACAGCATTGTCATCATCGTCATCATTTTCCTACCCTCAATCGCTGATGATATATTCATCAAAAGCAACAATATGACAACTACATTATTGATAACAACAGCAGAAGGAACAGCACTGACACCTGAGTAATACAACTAGTGTTCTGATTGGCTGAAATACAGAGTAGAAATATCCGAATATAATCTATATATAACTGATTTTAGTTTTCATTGTCGCGCTGTTCTAATGCCTTTTTGTTTTGTTTTTAATTCTTTAATATTAGATTGAAATCAACTGTAGTCCAACCATGGGTGCCAGTACAAACGTTACCAGAAAATTATGTGCTCAAGTTGTAGAAGATACGATGAAAGGTGATCAAAAAACTGTTTCACGGTGCATTAAAAAAAGCCAATTGCTTCTAATAATTTATTATTATTGATTTATATAGCGCTATTTCAATCGGTGAATTTTCAATAGCGCTTGTAAATGTTTATGGGGTTAGGTCTATTGCACGTGACCTCAGCAGCATTATTATTATTTATTGAGTTGCCCGTACCATCACGCTCCGCACATCAAATCACGTGCCTGCATGCGGGCGAGTATAAAGCTATAACCCCACTTTCCTTCCTTCTCCTTATTTAACTCGGTTCCATTATCTTAAAGTACGAAAACAGAAGCCCAGTATACCAGGTTTTACCCAATCCTGGCGATCTATGCTATAACTTTAATTTCCAAGAGAATGTGTTCGTCAACAATTCCAAACTATTTCATATTCGTTTCTGTATTTAAGTCAATTGTTAAATGCACGAAACCTGTAAAACGTTATAAACCGAATATAAGATATTTGCTGCATACAATTTGTGTTGAAACTATCCGCTGGATAGATATAAAACGCGAATAATTAACAATGTCTTCTCTGTCTTTAGTTGTCTTGGATCGAAAAGATGACAAAAACTGTGATACTGGTCGATTTGAACTGGCTTTTAAACAGGTATTTACTATCACGACATCATCATCATTGTCAACACCACCATCATCGTCACCACCACCACTACCACTTCCATCATCACCACCACCACTACCATCATCACCAATACCATCATCAATATCGTCAACAACACCATTATCATAAAAATTGTCAACAGTAGCAGCACCATAATCATTTGAAATATAGATATTCATTTACGCTGATATGTGTTGTTTTCAAGGCACAAGTCAGTGCTCCACCCTACATTGGAGTCAACTTATCTGTTGAAGGCCAAGGTATCCCTCGAAAGCCAAGCGTTACTAGGAGACCATCTACATCATCCAAACCAACCAACACAGCTCGACCACGTGATCTTAAAGCTTCCACCAACGAACCACGTAATACTAAATCGAACGAGACACGTGACACCAAAGGTGAATCACGTGGTAGTAAAACTACTTCGAACGAATCACGTGACAGCGACAATAAATCAAGCGAACCAATCAGTGAGTCGAAATATTGTAATGGATTAGCAGACGACAGACAATTCGTAGCTCGTCATAACCACTTCCCCGAGAAAAACCCTAATCCATTACCCAAGAACAACGTGAAAAAAGCTGACGGGTCCTGGGCTCTGGGACAGCTTCAGCCAAAGAGATACAGGTCAAGAAGTAGGAGCGGTAACCATGGTGATATGAAGGTGCAAGGCCAAAGTCAACAGCGGGGTCCACAAGCTATGAATATACCGAAAGCCATTTTACGGTATTCGTCAGACAATACGCCTCAAAAACAAGTTCCTATATCGATTGGTCCATCTCCATAGCCGCACCGAGTGAATTTGTCTGTCTGTCATATATCCGGGAGTTGACAGTTTTCCCGCCAAATGATGTGCGCTCAGGAAGCGCTCGCGTCTTGAATTCATAATCTAGAAATTCTTGTTACTTTATTGGACCGATTAATGTTCTTCAGTGTCCATTATGGAAGAAACGATTCAGTCGATCAAATCGAAATTTCACAGCTCACCAAAATAATAATTCAATTATAATATTCACATTTTATATGTGCACATAAAAGGCAAGTTGTTATTTTTACAACCAATGTTCAGTAAAAGATAAATAAATTTACGACTATAATAAATAGCATATATATATGTAGTGTGAAGAAACATCGTTGCAATTCGGTTCCTTTTGAGGAATCAAAATTACTGGCATTTCAATATCAAATTCCAAGAATATCGCACTATTCAAGTAAAATGACATCAAAATTGTAATCCACTATTTATTTTTGAAAAACAGATAAGGAAATATAATATAAATGTGAATATATGTAGTTATATTCATTCAGAATAAAGAGCAATTTAAAAAAATGATTCGTTAATTTAATTGCCTAAGCACAGGCAGCCCAAGCTCATTATCTGTCAATATTTATTAAAAAAGGCTTTTTTGTATATCGAGACTTCTTTAATGACCTTGATTTGTATTCTTAACTTATTTCAAGTTTAAAACTGAAATGATTTTTATAAATATTGACAGATAATGAGCTTGGGCTGCCTGTGGCCTAAGTAGTTATATCTAATAAAACAACTTGTTTTTTGCCATTGTTATCTCCTAATATCGTTCTTTACCGCTCTCTTTTTCTCTATGTCTTCTTCCATTCTTTCCTCTTTCTGTTTACTTTTCCAGTGTCTTTCTCTCATGACTAGGAAGTTAAAACACTCGGCACTGAGCTTTGTCCACCCAACCAAACACTTTTCATAATTGTTCAGTTCAATGGACAGAACCGAGCAGGTTGGCAAACTAGCAATAAAGACAATTGTTCTGTCGTGTTCAGTCATTAAACATTTCACCGTTTCAACTACGAAGTAGACCCGGCAATTGGAAGGATAAGGATTTTTAATTGCAACCCGACTACGGGTAGAGCAGTGCATTAAGCCCGCCGCACACGGTGAGCAATTTGCCTCGCGAGCCATTTCCTCACTGGCTCGCGAGACAAAAAACTCACCGTGTGCGGATAAAATTCGTCATTTTTCACCGCTCGCGAGGTGCTGAGTCAATTTTCTAGCGTGTTTGAAATCGTCAAGACGTCTCGCGGGCGGTGAAAAATGACGAATTTTATCCGCACACGGTGAGTTTTTTGTCTCGCGAGGCAGTGAGGAAATGGCTCGCGAGGCAAATTGCTCACCGTGTGCGGCGGGCTTTACCACTTTGATGAGCTCGAATGGACGTGACCCACAAAAGAAGTTGATCGTGGTTCATGCATGCGCTAACTTTTTTTTGAAAAAGACACGCGCACTCGCACGCCACTCTGCAGCTGACGGCAAATTCGCGCGGCGGTTGTAGTTCTGCGCTTTCCACCTATTCTAGAATACACAGTTCTGTGTTACGTCACATTTTATTCTTCAATTTCTTATTCCATTTACTTATATTATTCTTAGAATGTCTTCTAAACTAATTTACTTATACCTGATGCGCGCTCAACCCTTACACAATGAATTAATTGCGCGCGCGTCACTTTTGAAACAAGTTTTTTTCGCATATGTTTTACGCGCGTTCATGAAAATTTTGCTTTTTTCTCTTGGATTGAATTCGAATAAATTCAGATAAATGAGATTAAATTAGTTCTTGATGAACCGAGCCAGTTTAGAATTTTTTAAGTTTATAAATCCAGATGTCTTCAAGCCGTCGCCGCGCTGTATTTGTTGTTTTAGTATATCCGGTCATGTATTCATTCAGTATTTCACATTTTTGAACTATGATCTCAGTTTATTGAGTGTTCTTTTCTTTACAGGGGACAAGAAATTCGAAAAATTTAATTTTCGATTTTGAAACATTGTTTTAGTGCGGTCAGCGGTTTTCAGCCCTTCCGATCAGTCGCAAGAACGCAAAAGAACTTCTTGACAAACACTACATAAATAGACCCATCTGATTGAAGCCATTGATACATGCAGAAGTTATTAACGCGTTCAAGCTGTTGCAGGGTAAAAAGATTAACCCCACTCACTGAGATATCAGCGTAAAAGTAGTTTTTCAAATCGAGACAAGTGCCTTGCTATTTTGGCGTGCATTTGCTTAGCTAAGTGGCGCCTTGCAAATGCACAAAAATAAAATGGTTTGATCCCCTTCCCCCTCCCCCCAAAAAAGAAATTGTGTGACACAAATTTCCATATTTGGTGTTTACAAACAATTACCCCCTCTCTCCTCCCGTCTTCCAGTTCACTACTTCCATTACTTGTTTTTATTTTTATCGTATATCCTTGATAGTTCTTCACTCTAAACACGTCTAGATATTATCAAACTCTGGCAAGTAAGTCTGTAAAGGTCTGAAAAGCCAAACGAGCTTTAGTGAGCTTTAGTCAAATTCCTCAAAACTTCAAGTGTGACCAGAATTTCAGAGATCCAAGATGGCGGCTTACGCTCAAGCTTCTGCCCCTCCAATTCTTTCTGATGTTATGAACACAAATAACCCTGGTCCCTACACGGCTGCTGTGCCAGCTACACAAGTTGTACTGCACGTTTCATGCAGGTATTTAGATCAACAGAATTTAGTTAAAATAAAACATTCGGAGTGTTTTGAAATTTGTTGTTGACTTCATGATTGGATTCTCAAGATTGTTTCCCGTTTGCTTGTGTCGCGATGATGTATTTGATTGCCTTTGTGATAGAAGATACAGCGACACTTCAAATTAAATGCTTCATTTTGTAAGACAATCATTGTATTACTTGAGTTAAGTTTCCAAATATATACATATAACTTATCTATAGTTTTTGAGGAGAAAGTGGAAATTTAAAACTTGCACTTTCGAAAGACGTGCAGTTGGAGACTTGTTAAAATAAAGTTTCATTTTATTAGATTGATATTTATATAAGTATATGTTTTTATCAGGAATCTTGTGGATGCAGATGTCTTTTCAAAGTCAGATCCCAGTAAGTACTAAGAAATTAAACGCAATTTAAAATTACATCATAATAATATTAACATTCATGAATATTTTATTATTTCGAACGTTGCATCCGTCAAGCTTCTAAACCTAGAAATTACAAACACAAATTTGCAATTTTATTTAAAATTGTGTTCATCTTTAGATATTTGATAAAACTTAATCTCCATTTGTCAACATTCAAACAATTAAATTCATCAGTGTCATCAAATTGCTTAGAAATTCATAATAGTTTTCTCTATTTTTGCCCCAGAATGAAATTTTCTATCAAGTTTAGACAACAGCTGCATGTCATTTGATAATTATATGGGGCTAGGAGGGCATTTTATTATTGTACAAGGAAGAATTAGTTTGAGTTCTTTTAATGATTTATTTTTTGTAGTGGTTGTCATGTTTGTTCAAGCCATGGGGTCAAAAGAATGGAGAGAGGTGAGAACCTTTGTTCTGTCACAGCTTATATTGCATAGTCATGTGAACTTAAATCTTGGATAGACTCAGACAGTCAATATTAAGCAAAACAGAATAAACCTCATTTTTGTTGATATTAAACTGAAAGATGAAGTTCATGATCATTACTAAATGAAGACTATGTTTTCGTTTCGTTTCAAAACCATTATCAGGCATAAAGAGGAACTTAACTCTGGACATTATAAAAAGGCAACCAGAAAGTGATGGTGTACCTCAAAATGTTTTCAATTGCTTAAGCGCTATTCCAGGAAGATCGGTGCCCAGTGAGGCTTTTTAGCACCATCATCATCAACACCATCATTTTCCCTTATTCTTTTTTTTACATTATTTTTTATAGCATGGGAGAACAGAAGTAATTGACAATAATCTCAACCCAGACTTTGTCAAGACTTTCACTATGCATTATTTCTTTGAGGAGGTACAGAAGTTGAAATTTCAAGTGTAAGTTGATCAAATATAAAATAGATGTAGACTAGGTAAAAATTAGTAAGAAATACTAGGTAGAACTGTGTCGGTGTTTCTAGAGAAACAGTTGTAAATGTGATGATAAGTTTGACACCGTTGAATGATGGTTGAGAAAACTGACGTTTTGGACGTTAGTCATTGGTCGGAGTAATACCAATTCAATAATCGGTATTTCTCCGCCATAGGACTAAAAACCGTAACATCAGTTTTCGCTACTATCATTCAACGGTGTCAAAGTTATCATCACATTTACCACAAATATAAAATAATGTGTGCTGTTATCTTGTGTCAGTGATACTCTGGTATTTTGGGGAAGTGAACCTGGAAAAGTGCAGACTGCAAAATAAATAGAAGCATAGGTCAAAAATTGCAAAAATTGTGGGAATATGTTTGCCTGCAGTTAAGAGTGTCCACATTTTTTTGTATTGAAATTTGATTTGTTATTCATGTTGTAAACAAGCTGCCCACATCAACTTCTAAAATAGACCTTCCCTGCATTGGCTTGACTGGCCTTAAAATTATAGATTCTTACCAAGGCTGGAGTATATAAATCCATAAATTCTCTGTATTTTACACACTCTAGCTGCTCGGTTTCAGTGAAGCTAATTCAGGGAAGCTCTCTTCTAAACTGGTAAATATAATTTTATCTATTTTTTTAGGTTTGATATTGATAGCAAATCATCAAAACTACAAGATCATGTAAGTGCAACATGTAATCAGTTAATCAAGCTTTTTGACTGCATTGTATTACCCTGACATCTGATCCTTTCATTGATTATCTGTGATTGATTGAATGAATGAATGATTGATTGATTGATTGATTGATTAAATTAAATCAATGATGAATTGGTTGACTGATTCATTGGTTGGGATGATGATTTAATGATTTCTAAAATTGGTTGGTACGTGGGCATCATTATATAGTCAATTAGTTGTTTTTTCCACGTTTTATTTGTAAGCCAAGCTTTCGCGCTAATTGCGCATCTTCAGTGCAAAAATGGATGTGTTAACAATTTGTTTGAATGAATGAATTATTTTATGATTGATTGATTGATTGATGGCACTGAGTGTATCACTGATTCGATCAATGATTGGTTGATTGAATGAATCAAGGAATAAATAAATGAATGATTGATTGATTGATTGAATGATGGAATGATGGAATGATTGATTGATTGATTGATTGATTTAAAGATTTATTCATTTGTTCATTGACTGATTTATTATTTCATACATACATCTATTTACTCATAGAATTCACAGATTTATATATGAATTTATTAATCAATTTTATTCTTTTTCATTTGTAAATAAAACATAGTTGATTAATAATTAGTTTATTCATTTATTCATACATTACTTAATTCACCTATTATTAGTGAGATACACTCATTAATCTATCCATGCATTGACTGTCTATCTGACAAACATTCTTTTTATTGCTTATCCAAGGATTTTTTAGGAGAAGCAGAATGTACACTTGGGTCCATAGTTGGTGAAAACGGTGGAAAAATTGAAAAACCTCTTGTGTAAGTAAATTCACGACTAATACAAATGATCCAGATGATCAATTGCTGATTGAAATGCTTGGCATAAATATGTGATTCTTATTTGTCATGAATATTTGTCAGTCTCATATTTTAAACTAGTCTCTCTTGTTATTACAGTAACAAAGATCTTAAAAAGAACAAAGGCACAATCATTGGTTTGTTTGAAACTTTTTTGTTTAATTTGTTTTTGTTTGTATGTTTGTTTGTGTGTATAAAATTGTTTGTTTGCTTTGGTCATGTTTTATTCTTTGTTGTAATGTTGAACTTGATTTTTTTGTTTATAGTTACTTGTGAAGAGTTGAGTGATTGCAAAGTAAGTATACAATGTATGAACCAAGGCTGTTTATATTTATTCTGTTTAATATAAATTTCAATGGGAGCAAATACCAGAACTTAAAAATCAATTCACATCTTAAGCTTTGGACACAATGACATACAGCTTTCTATAGACAGGCCAGATGATCAAATACAGACATACATGTATACAGACAGACAGACAGACATACATACAGACAGACAGACAGACAGACAGACAGACAGACAGACAGACAGACAGACAGACAGACATACCTAGTGACAGACAGGCAGACAGTTTAAGCAAACAGATTTTGAATAAAAAATTAATGTTAAACAAAGTGTTAAAAGTTCCTGAAGTCAAATATCTTTACTGTCTGATAAATAATTGAATAAGAGTTATAATTCCACAACCTACTGTCTAATTGCTTTGACTCTATTTCTGTAGGATGTTTTAACCATTCAGTTCCGTGGTCACAAGCTAGATAAGAAAGATTTCTTTGGCAAGTCTGATCCATTCTTAGTGTTTTACAGATGTAATGAAGATAGCAGGTGAGAGTGCTGGACAATTGTTGTCTCTTCGCACAGATCAATAATAAATGTTAGATGCTTATTTTCACGTAATATATGGGTGGATGTTTTGAAAATTGTGAATGCAATTAACCAAGTCATGATGGGACGAGAAAAATGTTTGAAGAATGAGTAAAATGCCCAATAGTATAATTACATATTAAAAACATCTAATGGGTCATATATTATTGAATGCAGGTACATATCCGGGATTGTTTCCACAAGGGGGTGCATTATCTTCAGGAGGGGGGTGCACTAACCAGTACAGTGAAACCCCTCTATACCGGACTCTACGGGGACCAAATAAAATTTCCGGTTTAGAGGGGGTTCCGGTTTATTGAGGTTTTTGAAAAATCATTGAAAAACACACTGTAAATTAAAGGGATCATTTTTGCATTTGAGTATCGCTATATCAATAAAGTAAACATGTTATATTCATTTACATTTTCGTTGTCAACTTTGGCACTTTTTCCGAGGATTGGAAATGCTTTGACAAAATAAGGCGATTTCAGATGCCAGCCAGCTGTTTAAATTATTGAAACCAGCAATTTTGTCCGGACTAGCGGGGTAAATTCTATTGTTAAATATCGTTTTGAAAAGAAATTATTGTCCGGTTTCCGGAATAGAGGGGTTCCGGTTTAGTGAGGTTCATTTTACAAAAGATGTATAGGGAAAATTTCCGGACCAAAAACATTGTCCGGTATAGAGAGAATTCCGGTAAACTGAGGGTCCGGTATAGAGGGGTTTCACTGTATACATGAAAAACGGATTGGAGGTTATTTTGGAAAAAAATGTTTGACAAAACAAGGACTTGAAATCTTTCCAGGAGGATCGAGATGTACACCCCGTGCACCCCTCCCCTAGTTTTTTGTGTGGTACGGGTGGATATTTTGTTGTAAATTTATTTTTTCAAGTCCTAAAGGGAGGAGAAAAAATGTGAGCAATGAGCAAAATATCTACCCGTATTACACACACACACAAAAAAAAAATGTCTAATGAGTTATATATATTATAATACGACCTGTAAAAACAATTCAATTTTTTTCAAAATAAGATGCAACAAGATTGCAGAAGTTCATTAAAGTGCAAATGTTTTTCTAAGATGAGAAGTGCTTAAGCAAGTGCTGAGAATCACTTGCTTTCAAAGGTGTAATACAGGTGGCTATTTGCACTTTAAATTGACCGCATACATGGTAAAATTACATAGTCATATAATAATAATAATAGTGTATAATATTGATGATATTGTTGTTTTGTAGCTTTACAGCAGTACATCGTACAGAGGTAATTAAGAATACATTAAATCCAACATGGAAAGAACTCAGTATTCTATCAAGAACTCTGTGCAATGGGGATTATGATAGGTAAATACTACCAGCATCTTTTCCAAGAGTTTGTTTATTGTACCCCACAATTTCTCAAATACTCTTGATGTCTGTCACATGATTAAAATAATAATTCCCAAGTCTCTAAAGATGGGAATTGTATCGGAAATTTTCCCATTTAATCGAGGGGAAATATGGGTAAATTTGAACCCAATGTTGGGTTTGGTATCATTTTCCCAACGATAATCCCAAACTATTAATGGGAATTTTTTTGCTGAAGTGTTTTCTTCAGCTCCTTCTGAACTACTGGGGCTGATTACACAAGTCCTGAATCCCTGTTATTGATTTTATTCTCTGGGTAACTTTAAACAGGCTTCGTCAAACTGCTCCCCTGAATCTTAAATGTTGTTTAATATGATGAACACTGGAATGTGATTTTTTTTATATTTTTGTTTCTTTGTAATTCTTGCAATTCTAGAACAATAAAAGTGGAGTGTTATGATTGGGACAGGGATGGAGGGTAAGTTTGATTTTACAATTATTTTAATTAACTGATTCCTTCAGTCATTCAGTCAGTCAGTCAGTCATTCAGTCAGTCAGTCAGTCAGTCAGTCAGTCAGTCAGTCCGTCCGTCCGTCCATCAGGCACTCGGTCAAGTAGTCAGTCTGTTGATTTTAATTTTTTAATCCACGTTTATTTTATTTTATTTTACAGCCATGATCTGATTGGGGAATTTTCAACATCAATGAGGGAGTTGACTATGGTTCCCAGTGTGACATTTGAGGTGGGTGTTGAGCACAAGCACAAAAAATGACAATAAGAATAACTTTACATTTATTATCGTTGTTAACAATTATATAAACATTTAGATAATCATATATTATACAAACTTCCAGATGCATAACCATAAATATATGCGGGACAAACTACGTATCACAAGAAACGCTAAGCTTGTATAGGCATGGGTGCCCAACCCTCCCCCCCCCCCCCCCCCCTCCTCCTCCACCCACCCCAAACACATTGACCTTTTTCATGAAAGTGGCTTGTAATCCCTTTAAGCTGTGCTTGTGGGTCTATATTCAAACTCATACGGTTTATGCCGCATCAGAAGTTTTCGTACGCAATATCCCGACATTTAGTTATCAATCACCTAAACCCAAACTGTTTGTTTAATGAAGCTAATACATCCAGGAAAGAAAAGGAAAAAGAAAAGTTACAAGAACTCTGGAACGGTAAGATATTCTTGCAGAGCTGTGATGCTTATTTACAGTCTAGCTTCCTACGAGGTACCTTGGATTACAATAAGACTTTTCATTTCCACTTGCGGGATTTGCGGTGTTTCGAAAGGCAAAATCTTTATTCCTGACCTTGTGCATTGCCAGTACAATGTTCTGCATCAAAAAAGTATCAAAAAAGACTGACTGAAAGCACCTGCGGCCGACTTATGGAATTCATCTAGTTTTTTTGCGCTGTATTGCTAAAGTTTATTGTATTGCTAGTGGTCCTTCCTACTTGGAGATGGACTCTGGCGAAAGGATTCAAACTTGTCCTTTTTTTTCAGATTTCAATATTAAAGTCGAATATTGAACAACAACCAACTTTCCTGGACTTCATCAGAGGAGGGTATGAATGCAACTTGCAGCAAGAAGCGTCCAAAGGCCCTGGCAAATTTTGCAGTGCGATTCTCGCGCGATAATCGCCGTGGTCATGTTGGAAGCCAAAATCGCTCGTGTAAACAACTTGCAAATCATGCGGCGATTGTCGCGCGATAATCGCAGCAAATTCGTAAAAATTGTAACGTGCGCGCTTATCATTTTGTATTTTATTTTATTCGTTTTTATGGAATCGCAATGAAAATCGTGCAACGATCGCTGCAATATATACATATTGCAACTCAATCGCGGCGATTGTCGCGCTAAAATCGCACTGCAAAATTTGTGTAAATGGGCCTTTAAACGTGGTCGCTGAAGTTATTTTTAAACAAGTGTTATTTTTGGTACTGCATCGCGTTGAAAATTTATTCTCAGAACTTCATACCACATCACCTAAAGTGCAAACTTCTTGCAACTATTTTTAGTTTGATAAATATCTTCACTGATTCATGGCTGAACCAGTAATTGACCCGTAGTTACACGATCTGATTGTTGAACTTATACAAAACTTTGTGTAGGCGGCCACGCTAAGATTAAGCTTCTCGCTATAAATGTTGTGATATATTTTAAACATTTATGTAGTAGACATTAAAAAAAATTGAATTCAAACAAAATTGAAACATGCGAACAAGAAACAGAAAAAAAAAATGAAAGAAACAATTTAAAGGAAATCAAACTCGTAAATGACACTACTCAGGTGAACAAATAAACTTGCAAAAGGATGTATAAAAGACAAAGAAACAGACAGACAAGCTGTAAATGAACGAAACCCGGAATTGACCGAGAGTCTAACAAACAAAGCGACCAAACAAGAAGTTAATATCTGAGTTTTACATTTTGTTCTGCGTTTCTACAGAGTGGAAATCAACTTCATTGTTGCTATTGACTTCACAGCATCAAATGGTATGTAAATGACATAAATACCAATAATAACAACAATAACAATGCAAAGCAATAACAATGATAACAATAATAACAACATCAACAAAAATAAAATAAAAATAACAATTCGTTATTCTATACGTTCACTTAATGCTCTCTCCTCCATTCTTCCTTGCTTGCTTGCCTCGTTTATTTTTCCTTTTTTTCATTTTTTCATTTGATTATTAATGATCGATTTTACCTTCTTAATTTTTCTTCAAGTCTACTTTTTTTTATACATCTTCCCAATCAGTAACTTATACATTTGCTTGTTGACTTTGTTCTGATGACAGGCGACCCTCGAAACTGTAATTCTCTACATTACCTAAATCCCTATGAACCTAATATGTACGTTAAGGCTTTAACATCAGTTGGTGCTATATGCCAGGACTATGATACGTGAGTATTGACATCGACATTGACATATTTTATTTAGTACTTAGCATTTTTTACATGATATTTTTTTTTTCAATATTAATATTTAAATATATTTAAAAGTATATGCTATCTACAATAACTGTACATAAGTTAACCTAGGTGGATAACATTATATAGAAATTTCTTGCATAGCAAGTTACGTGTAAACCAATAGGGTATGAGGTAAGAGAGCTTATCCCCCATTTTGGGCTTTATACTCATTAGGGGATCTTCTCATTCTATTGAAACTTAAGTTATTTGTTACGTGATTGGCCAGATTGCAGGAGGCGCGGTCACATTGTCAAAACATTTCAAGACAAAAGTGTGGAGACTGTTAACAAGTTTCTAAAAATAGCACGACGAGTAGAGCCCCTTATAAGGTGCAGGGATAAACACTCTTATCTCATACTCTCTTGGTGTAAATATATACAAAATAAGTCTAGAAAAAAAGAGAAGAAAAGAAAACGAAGGCCCAAGCCTATCATTGATGATACTTGCGTTTTACGTCCTCAGTTTTTATTCCTGTTCATGAATTCAGTTTTTTTATTATATTTTATGTTCACAGAGATAAGATGTTTCCAGCTTTGGGATTCGGTGCTAGACTTCCACCAGCGTGGAATGTATCACATGACTTCCCCTTGGTAAGCAGTGCTAGTTTTCTTATTCAACAGACCAGTTCACTGAGGTTTGCATGACGTTAACTAATGATTGGTCTAAGGCATTTGCTTTTCTTTTTAGAATGGATTACCTCAGAACCCGTTCTGTGATAGGATAGAAGGTGTGATCGCTGCGTACTATCAAAGCATACAGACTGTTCAATTATATGGTAAACAAATTAGTCGATCGATTGATCCTTCTGTTATTCAATCAATCAATCAATCAATCAATCAATGAATCAATCAATCGATCAATCAATCAATCAATACAACCAATAAAGCAACCAATCAATCTATTAATCAATCAACCTATAAATAAATCATTCAATCAATCCTTCATTCAATCAATCAATCATTCAATCAATCATTCAATTAAAGAACGAACGAACAAACTAACAATAAATAAATGCAATTCATGTATGCAAATCCTTTAGGTTTCCTTGATCTGGTTACAGCCTCTTTTGGGATCTGACCGAAGAATTGAAAAAAACATGGTCCCGTTAAATTGAAATTCAGAAAAAGCTCAAAAGAGAAAAGGAAGTCAAAAAGGATTTTTCTGTATGGGCACAACTAAGTTAGATTATTCAAAACATCCACGGATTTAGACAAACATCTATGATGCTATGCTGTCTAACAGTGTATAGTCTTTTTAGCTCATGCTTTACAGCTAAAATCGTTGCATCGTGACCGGGCGCCTTTGCAACTTTGACTGGATTTTGTTTTGTTTTTCTGCCTCATCAAGCGTCGATCCACCGAGGCGGCATCATTGATGTTGCAGAAAAAAAAACAAAATCCATTCAAAGTTGCAAAGTGACCCAGTTGCGATGCAACGATTGTAGCTGCAAGAAAATCGCCATCCTGCTGGAAAACTTATTTTGTTCTCTTTTAGGACCAACATGTTTTGCACCTGTCATACGAAAAACAATAAGGTCAGCGGTTATCTAGTTATATTGAGATTTTACGCTCAAGTGTTTTGGTGAGATGGGGTTTGTTGTGTTGTATGTGGTGTGGTGTATGGTGAGACGTGGTATGATATGGTGTGATGTGTGGTGAGATGGTATGGCATGGTGTGTCGTTGTGTTGTAAGATGTGGTGAGGTATGGTGGCGTGGTAAGTAATGGTATGGTTTGTGGTGTTGTATGTGGTGTGGTGTATGGTGAGACGTGGTATGATATGGTGTGATGTGTGGTGAGATGGTATGGCGTGATGTGTCGTTGTGTTGTAAGATGTGGTGTGGTATGGTGGCGTGGTAAGTAGTTTATTTCATTTATAAGGCTTTACACCTTCATATGTGTGAGTCCACAACAGCAGAGCTCGACTCCAATAACTGAGTGGCTCAGTAAAAAATTCATACGGACAAATAATAATAATAGTAATATAGGCACATATATAGAGTCGTTGTGTGGTGTGGTGTGGTATGGTGTGGTGTGGTGTGATGTGATGTGGTATGTTTTGGTGTGTTGTGGTGAAATGTGATGTGGTGTGGTGAGATGTGATGCGGTGTGGTGTGGTGTGGTGTGTGGTGTGTTATGGTGTGATGAGATGTGATGTGATGTGGTGTAGTGTGGTGTGGTGTGGTGTGGTGTGATGAGATGTGATGTGATGTTGTGTGGTGTGGTGTGATGAGATGTGATGTGGTGTGGTGCGGTGTGATGTGGTATGATGTGGTGGAGCAAAACTTCAAAAGATCGGATTTACTCGTCTACTCGGCTATTTTTTTTTGTCCTTCGGTGTAGTGTTTCCTCTTGGATGGCTTTAGGGCCTTGTTCATCTGGTTTTGTTCATCTTTTCTCTATTCGATGTACCACCGTATTTTATAAAATAAAGCTTGTTATCGTTTCAGTATTGCAAGGGATAGCCAACATCGAAAACCAGGACAAGAGTAAGTAGCATTGAGAAAAAAAAACTAAACACCGAACGCATTCATAAATTACTACTTTACAGCATTCAGAAAACGTGATTTTAGGGCGATTTTCTATGGGAGCCACGCTATTTTGTATTATATATGATAGTTTTTAGAATATTTCTTAGAATTGTTCGGAAGCATGAACTTGTCGATGAGCACACTCTCTAGCTTATTGTTGTTGTGCTTATGTTGTATGTAAGAATATTTGGGAATATTTGTGGCTAAATTAACATCGCATAATAATGTTGAATATTATATTAAATCATAAATAAGTGAAGGGCTCGGTATATCTGATACATAATTTGTCCTGCTATGTATGCGTTTAACTAGAAATATCTCTAACCAAGTTACATTCTAAAGTAGCAACATTAATCTAGACGTTTATATAGAACACTGCGTACGAACTGTGTCAGATTTTAAACAGCTCTCTTTCTGATCTACCGTTCATATTGTTTGCCATGCTCCATTCAGTAATTTAATACGCTGAACAGTGATGAGGACAAGGTTGATAAAAATACTCTCTCTACGCTCTTCATGTACAAAGGGTTTTCCTGTAGCACCCCTAAACATCAGATGTATGGTAGATGAAATGTACGAACACATGCTCCATGCATGTGTGTGTGTGTGTGTTTTTTTTTTTTTTTTTTTTTTTTGTATTGGTTTCCTGATTTTGTTAGATACTTTTTGATCTGCGTTTGTCCATCGTAGTTCGCCTGTACATATACGTTTTCTCTCTGCTGTTTTCAGAATTGAATGTTGCTGATTTAGCGAGCGACTTATGCCGCTGAGCTGTATGTGAACTTTGAATAGGTGCATTGGGGATTTGAAGTACAACAGGCTCCAAAAAACCTTGAAAGTGTCGATGGCACACGAAGCTTGTGGATTTAAAGTGAAAAACGTGTCGTTTTTTCACTCTACGACATCTAAACAAGCTTTTAAACATCATTCGTAGATCTTTCAGAGTGAAAATCATAACGGTGGGACTGATTGCAGAGTTACTGTAAATAGCCGCAGCAGAAAGACGGCGTATTTTCAAGTCCAACTCAAAAGAGACACTTACACAAAGTACTTGTGTGACAAGTGAATAAGCTAGAGGAATTAAATATGGAATAACAAACGAAAATATAAGAATGATAAACGTGCTTGTCCCTCGGAATCTCCTACCGTTATTGGTATTTTGTTGTAAATATCGAGTAATCCTGATGCTCAATATCAAAAGAATCGCCAAGAGAACGATATAGATAAAAGTCAGAATTCCTAAAACAAGTCCTTTATGGACAAAAGCTGTGCTGCTATACCAACAAAGCAAAGTATAGCTATCGTTTGCTATCTCGTATCGTCTCATTTCGAACGTAGATGATGGGAGGATCGGTATTAAAAATGCGAAGGCCCATGCGCAAGCAATGATAAATCGTAGAGCTCTCTTTGGAGGCACTTTGAGTGGATGGAAAACTGTCAAGTATCGTTCTACGGCAATCACAACCAGATTAGAAATAGTTGCTATTGGGAAGAAAAGGTTCAGATACCTTACGGCTTTGCATTTATAATCTGCATCCAAGAAATCTATAAACTTGGTAGCGATAGCGAGTGGGATGCTAATAGCGCCACACAAGAAATCTGAAAGTGCCAAGCTTTGGATATAGCTGGTAAAAATATGAGCACGACTAAACGCTCGTATCCGTGTTGCTATTTTGTTTCTTTTTCTTTGCTTATGTTTGAAGAATATTATTAATCCATTTGTGATAACTGCATACAATCCGAGTGTACCAAGAAAAGAATACAGTGCAACATTGAACCATAAATCAATTGGCTGAAAAACGTATCTTCTCGTATGATTGTCTGGCAGCTCGTGGTCCATGGTTGAATTCATGGTCGAATTAATGTAATGTTTGGAACGAAAGCGTGTTTGTTGCCTTTAAACATTTTAACGTTTTTGTCGCCTTTGCTTAGCAATTAAAATTTTGCTTTGAAGAGATAGGCAGTATAGGAAATTGAAATCACTCCGTAAGATGCGTTTGCAATATGTTTTCACCTTGTAGACGACGCAATTAACAACCTTCAATTAAGTTTCCTTTCCTACTATATATATCTACATTTTTTTTATTTATTTGTTAATTTATTTTGTTCACTTTTGTTTGTTGTTTGTTTTTACAGCCACGAACTGCACCATTTCATTAATTACTTTTTTATAATTTTTTTTTATGATCCAGGTTGTATATTTGTACCTTTCCTTTCTAATGTATGTGCAAAATAAGTAAATATGTGTGTGAATAAATAAAAAGTCTATAAGTCTTTGTGTTTGTTTGTTTGTTTGGTTAACAAAATCTGTTTTGTTTTCTGTTATTTTTTTTAGATATTTCGTATTGTTAATACTAACAGATGGAATCATATCAGATATGGAGCACACAAAAGCTGCCATAGTTGAGGTAAATACTAACGTGTTACGGTAAGGACACTCCAACGATAAGCACCTTGTGCTTTTTTGATACTTTTTTAACATCGATAATTTAAGTGAATCGATTTGAAAACGTTTTCAACTCGATAACACAGTGCATTTGAATTCAGTTGTACTTTTTTAGAGGATTTGAAGTAGTAGATAGCTGTGAAAATAAAAAGCTAAATAAAGACAAGTTTTCATGGTTCGAGTATCGACGCTCTAATACCATACAAAGTTGAATTTATAGTGGTTAAAGTTTTTCTTTCTTCCTGTGTACAAAACAGCTATTTATTAAACAGGCGGATCCAGATAGCTTTTAGGAGGTGTCCCTTATATAAATTTACTTTGTAAAGCTTTTGCTTAAAACGATTTCAAAATCATTCTACTAAGTTTTATAGCATAGAGAAATGATTTGATTTTCAGCCAAGCTTAATCAAAACAATTGTTCTAAAAACAATCTAAGTCGTAAGTCGGATGCAAAGGGGTGTTTCATTGTTTGAAATAATCCATTTTGGAAATTATTTTTACACAGCCTTAGCCTCAAAGGCGCATAATCGTCTCTTTTGTTTAGGCCACCCGTGAAAGTGTGGAGGATGTGTGTGAAAAATTCCATTTTAATTTCTCAATAGTTAATTGGCAATTGAGGCTAAGGCAGCGTGGAGCAGAACAAACATAAAAGCCGAAGGAGTCTAACGTATTTTTTCCTGTATACAGTGAAACCCCTCTATACCGGACACTCAATATACCGCAATTCTCTTAAAAATTCTCTTGTAAAATTAACCTCCGTAAACCGGAACCCCCTCCAAACCGAACATTTTATTTGGTCCCAGTACTGTCCGGAATAGAGGGGTTGCACTATATATGCACTGATGTATGTAGTACCTTATACATTTTTTTAATTGCAGGCTTCTTCACTCCCCATATCAATAATCATTGTAGGAATTGGACCCGCTGAATTTGATGGTTAGTGAAAGTTCATATATTTACATCCCCATAATTCTGATTTTTTTCATTTTTTGGCGAGGGGAAGGGGTAATTATTGTCATTCAATCATTTGTATTTGCATCACTAACCCTACCCACACCCCCCCCCCTTCCCCACACACACACACACACACACACACAAAGTGTATAGCAAACTGCTTTTCGTGTTAATGGCTTAATACTTGAATGAATGAGTGCTTGTACGTGTAAATAAATTAATGTGATGATTATCCTAGAGTCCACGACGCGTATGCACGAAACAATTCGTAACTGTTTAGTGCCAGATAAGATCTGGTTATTCACTAACTAAGCATTCACCCAGACATACACGAAGACAGCTTTTATTTTAATTCGTTTGTGGTAGTGTTTATGGCTCGGTGAATTGTTAGTTAGTGCATAACTAAATCTTATTCAGCACTTCATAGTTAGGAATTGTTTCACACTAATGTGGCGGGCACTCTAAAATGTTCATTTGTTTTTGTTTCAGCAATGGAAGAACTAGATGGCGACACTGTTCGATTGTCGTCACGTGGGAAATACGCCGAGAGAGATATTGTGCAGGTTTGTAGAAACAGCTTTAAAAACTCACTGAATTACTTTAATATTAATATAGCAATTTCAAATTACGTTGTTATCGCAAAAAGGCAATATATCATTCCAAGACCACTAGAAATGATGGGTAAAAGCCATAACAGAATGTAGAATGGCATTTTGGACAGTCAAAAAGATGAATATTGACCTTTTAATATATGGAGCGAAGAGAAAACAAATCAAGTCATAACCAAATGACGTGAATTTCTTGTCAACTAGTGCAATAATTATGACAGTAAAATTAATACCCATAGTTCCTAGCAGTCTTGGAATGACTGATTATTGCCTTTTGGTGATGACAACGTTATTTAAAATTTTGTTGTGCTCTTTTCTTTTCCACTTTTGTAGTGACGCAGCGTTAATTTTTCTTAAAAGACTTACGATATTCACTAGCATTTTGCACCAAAGAAAACATACAAACCAACAAGCAAATTTGCGGATACAGCTGGTCAAACAGACATATACAGACAAACAAAAAATAAGCAAGCGAACAGACATGCGAACGAACTAACATTCAAGCGAACAAGTGAATAGAAAAGCGAGCAAACAAACGGACAAACAACCACCTAAGCAAACAAACATTCAAGTAAACAAATAAACGGACAAACAAACATCTGAGCAAACAATTAAACATACGTACAGAAAAACGTGCATATAAGTAATCAAAATAATAATCGCACAGGCAAAAAAAGGGGTCGGACAAACAAACTAATGAAACAACAGACAGACGGACAAACAGAAACAACCATACAGACAAACTTTCAGGCTGTCCATAGCCTGCGTTGCCGGCGGTCTGTGCGCCTAAAACCGCAGACCGCCGGCAACGCAGGCTAGGCTGTCCACAAAACAAAAAGACGACCAAAAAAAGAAGAAGAAGAAAAAAAAAAAAAAAAAAAAAAGACCGACACAAACAGACAAACCGCATGAATACATAAACCGAGTTTTAAAGCATCGAACTACACTTAAATGTCAAACTGAAAAAAGTACATAAAATAAATGAAAATAAAGAAGCACAATACGCAAACGTAAACAAGCACGATTCTAATTAACACTCGTACAACTTCAACGTTAGTCCTCAATCCACGTTTTGTTTATTTGTTTTCAGTTTGTTCCATTTCGTGATTTTCTTGCAAATGGTTCGTTAGCCGATAGTCTTCTAGCTAAAGAGGTTTTAGCCGAGGTCCCAGATCAACTGACCTCGTATATGAAAAGTATCGACTGCAAACCCAGGCCGCCTCGTACACCGCTTAGACTTTAACACCACCGTACATAATAATATTCGTTCTCAAAGCACTTCATTCCGCACTTCGTAGTTTGAATGATATAAAAAGTTAAATAAAGGCAGGGAAAGCTCGAGAGTGTTTTTCTTGCTTTCAGCTTTCAAATCTCTAGTTGTACGAATTTGAGTTGACACAATTGTTTTGAGCCGTAACAAAAAGGTGATGAAGCAATTCAGGCAGTTGCTTTAGATAGAAAAGAAAAATTTCGTAGAATAAAACTAGCCATATAATTTTGATAAAACTATCTACAGTAAATCATTTTGTGTTTTTCATTAAAAATATGAAATTTAAATATGGGGTCACCGTATTGGATCTCGAGAGAAACATTTTTAAAGTAGGCCCACTTTTGTCGATTTAGCGCCTAACATTCGAAAATGGGTATCATTCACAAAAGGGTCTCATTACTGAGTTTGGTCAATACTAAATGTTTTTAATGTACTTTAAGGTACTCCTTATACATTGGGCTGCAGATGTAAAGCAAAACATTTGCATTCAAACTCATCAACGAAAAGAAATAATGCAAAATAATGCAAATATTTTTTACAGTCCTCATCGATGGTTTTATCGAAACACTTTTTGAAATGTCTAACAATCTAGCCATAGAATTTTGCCATTGATCACATACATTTTATGAAACGTGATTTCAAATGATATTATGAAATAAAAAGATGCCCGTATTGGTTTGCGAGATATTTTGAGAAACATCCTCAAAATTCAATATACATCAAGGTTTTACCTAGTGTGGACTAGGGCGAGTTTCAAGAAATTCGTAATTTTTCGCTTGAAAAAGGGAAAATTGTTCGTATTTTTACGTTAAAGTGTTTCTCAAGCATAGCTCTGTATTTATGGATGATAAGAAATGTAAAACTCTAAAATTCGAAATACGCGCAGAACTGTGCGCAGTGCAAAACTACGGAATAACCTTGAAAAGGTTAAGCGATCATAAAACTGGATATTTTATCGGTATTTTTTTGGATAAACAGATCTCTTTGGACATAAGGCCGAAGTTAAAGACAAAGACAATAAAGAGAAGAATAATGCTTGACACATTCATGCTGTAGTTTAACTGCGTTTTAACCTGTAAAAACATTCGTGATTTCAATGCATGCGAACACAGTCTTTAGTTTTCGGCTAACGTAGTTTCGCTTAATTTCATTTGTGATAAACCAACGCAATAATTATAATGCACGTCCATTCAGATCATTCCTTGGCCGCACAAGCCATTCAATTCTAATAAACACTTGATAAACCAAAGGAAATCGAAAGCTCGATCTTTGTTTTATTAAAAGCAGCCATACCATTGGTTGAGCGACGCTGGTGAGGATACAAACCATCCATTTCTATAATAAGCACATTTTCAAAACCATGCAATTCTAAAGTTCGTTCTTTGTTTTTTTCCAGTTCGTACCCTTTCGTGATTACCTTGATAAACAATACGGTGGTAATGTTCTAAGCGGTGCGAGGCTGGCTAAAGACGTACTGGAAGAGCTACCAGATCAGCTCACAGGATACATGAAAGCCAAGGGCATAAGACCGCGACCCCCTATGCATACAAGTTAGTCAAAAACCACTGGTTAAGGGTTCCATATGGTAGTGATGACGTCATATATCGTGGTAGCGTCTTAGACTCAATCAACAACAAAGCCAAATGCTAGTTCAATTTCGGACATGAAAACATGGAAGGCTTTTGTGACCAGTGGCTATGCACGTTTAGCGAGCAATTTCGCTTCTAATGTCACAGTTTTTGTAATCTCTCAAACCCAGTGGCGAAAAAGCTTTGATACTAATTTAACGTAAGTGGTCGAGAATCTACAAAACCTGATATAAAATCGCTTTCTCGAGCATAACGTAATTCTTTTATTATGCAAGTAATTGGACATATTTTGTAGACAATGTGTATATTTATGTCTGAAATATTGCAAAAATGTTTTAAAACCCGTTGTACAACCAGTGGCTGTAAAGTCCTGCATATTCGATCAATATTCCTTATTTAATAGAGGGTACATATTTCCAAAAAAAATGTAGTTTACGATTTGGTTCTAACAAATTACAAAGTAGACAAATATAAATACAACAGACACGTAAAAGGATCTTTTTTTTTGTGCGTGTGTGTGTAGAATGAGCACTACGTTCTTCCCACTATGACAGCTTATGTTATGCCAGCGTTTTTGAATACGTTCACAACGCAATGACCACAACACAACACGAAATTCTATTTTACGTACATGTACGCGTTCAATAAGAGCGTAATGGGATACTTATAGGACACTGGGTAAATTTTCGTAAATGTCGTAAAGATGCGTAAAAGGCGAAAATATGCGTAAAGGTCCCGTTAACAGAACATTTATGTTATATCAACGCAAGGTACGTAAGGTGTCCTACTACACACTATACGTACGCGTACATTTTCTGTAAAGCGAGTGTTCATGCAGTCTTTCCTTGCCTTTACGGATCCATAAATTTAATATTTCGTGTTGCGCAATCCAAAACAGCCATAGCGAGGGAATGTTTATAAAAAGGAAATCGCGCGATGCCAGCCATGGCATAGTAAGGTAATGCAGAAGTTTTAGGGAAACTGGCAAGGACGCTGGCTAAAATCAATTTGTAATTCATTAAAAATATAATGACTCAAATTTTGTCTTCATCCATTGGTATAAAAGTTAATATGGTGACGTTTATTTAGTAGCTTGGTACTAGCAGGAAGCCTAAGATAAACACAGGAATCCCAACGAACAACGAAAGGTTGACGTGTTGAAGATGATGATAATTGTGACAGTGACGAAGTATCTGAATGTCAAAAGCAATTTACACCATATTTATTTGCCCTTTATTATTCGAATATTTTGTTCCAAATTTTGATTTTGATACCAAGCAATTTTACTTTTTACTAATGCTTAAGTGATATCTAATCAAACAACTGTAGTCAGCGTCTTATGTTTAAATACATAATTAATTCCAACTAAATTGTCCTTACAAAACCGTTAACAGCAATCCAAGTAAACCTGTTAGTTCTTGACTGTTTACTATTAAGATATAATTTTTGAAAGCATATTGCGAAGAAAAAATTGTTGTGCAAAACATAAACCAAATCAATTGTCAATTATTCTAGAAAGCATATTATGAAGAAATAATTCTGCAAGCCTAAACTGAATCAATTGGCCTTATTCACTATGACGTCATAACCAGTTATGTTTATGTTTATTTGTCAAAATTTGGTGCTAGGGAACAAAATTATTCTGCTTTGAAAATTATTGACATCTTTTATTTATTTTGGTGTGTTCACGCAACGCTTTTGACCTGTGAAACTGCTTTGTGGTCGAAACCAAGTTTCTTGTCAATTGGTGCGGCACTTGCTGGCACGCGTCGAACAACACGTGGTCTGATCAACTCTTCCATTTCCTTGATTTTGCGTAATTTGGACTTGCTCACCCTGAACAGTTTGATGGTTTTGTCAAGCATTGGGGTACTTTGCTCTCTTGGAATTGACTGGAGCTGTTTTCGGCTGTATCC
This sequence comes from Diadumene lineata, assembly GCA_918843875.1. Classification (NCBI taxonomy): domain Eukaryota; kingdom Metazoa; phylum Cnidaria; class Anthozoa; order Actiniaria; family Diadumenidae; genus Diadumene; species Diadumene lineata. The sequence goes on from OU974077.1 coordinate 6,249,488, forward strand.
TGTAGTCAAAAAGAAACGAAATACGAAACTAAAATTAATTTTAACCAATGTTTATGATTGGTTACTAAAGGAAATTCACTCTGCCGATATTTTAGGTTTGTAAATATAACTGCGAAAAAGATGTAACTAAAGATTTGATACGTTCAGTAATTAATTGGCTGGCCTCTGGCTATCGACGTGTTACTTAACAGGCTAACCACCCCGCTCTGCGTGTCGAGGAGAGTTTGAACAAGATCTTATGTTGCTATTATTTTCGTGATTACTGTGGTAGCAGATCGACCGTTAAATTAATTGAATGTCGAAATTTGTCTTCTAAGGAATATATTTCAAGATAATATTGTAATTTGTTTCACGATAGATAAAGAATATGAGTTTATGTCACCTTTGGATTGGTTATGTGTTGTCTAAACCCTATAAAAAATAAAGATTTGGTCGCTCGAAAGTACGAGTCACGTTTATCAGTTTGTGAGGGGAATCTCAAATCTGCTCGCTGGGCAACATTCTTCGAATTGATTTACAATAAATAATACCGCCTAAAATCTATAGTTTGAATTGTATTCGATGGTAGATTGAGCCTTAGAGAGTACGCTTACGATTTCGCTGCGATATAAAGATCGGTACACACGAGGGAACTTGCTCCTGGAACACGTTCATGTAGCAATTTTGCTCCTGGAGCTTGCTCCCTCATATTTAACCAGTTTGATACAAGGGAGCAAAACCCCGGAGCAAAAGGTTTGTTGCGCAACATTTTTTTTCGCGTGAAATCGTTAGTACGGACGAGAGATCTTTGCTCCGGGAGCATTTGCTGGAGCAAGCTCCCTCGCTTGTACCGGCCTTAATAGCTTATGATTCTAATGTTGTCTAGGCTTTTTAGTCATCGAAAACTTACTTCGAAGTGTTCTGTAGACGTTGTAGATGTTTGAGTCGCCTATTTCTCTATACTCCACTCTAATACCACCAGGCAGTGAGCTACTGTGTAGATAGTAGCTCGCCCTTGTTCCTGTGCCAGTCATGAGACCTAGGAGATTGTTGAAGTGAACTGTTCGATGTAAGCTACTCTGCTTTTGCCAGTCTTCCCAAATCTGAAAAATAGCCACAGATAGTCCAAGATGTCATTTTGGATTGAGTTTATAAAGGCCGGTACCCACGAGGGAGCTTGCTCCCGCAACATGCTCCTGGGTCATTTTTCAAGACTAGTACACACGAGGGAGCTTGCTCCCGCAACACGCTCCCGCAACATGCTCCCGGAGCAAGCTCCCTCGTGTGTACCAACGATCTCACGCGAAAAATATGTTTCCTCAACAAAAGTTTTGCTCCCGGGTTTTTCTCCCTCGTATTAAAACCGGTACACACGAGGGAGCTTGCTCCTGAAACACACTTTTGCAACATATTTGCTCCCTGGTTTTGCTCCCTCATTTCAAACCAATTTGATATGAGGCAGCAAAACCAGGGAGCAAAAGTTTTGTTGCGCAACACATTTTTTCGCGTGAAATCGTTGGTACACACGAGGGAGCTTGATCCGGGAGCATGTTGCGGGAGCGTGTTGCAGGAGCAAGCTCCCTTGTGTGTACCGGCCTTAACAAATATATGGGTAAAACGCATATCAAAAAATCGTTTTCTTTCGTGCGGGAACCCTGTGCTTTTTTTAATCTGGCTCCCATACTGCATTTAGACCATATGCAAGATGGCCGCCTGTTTAGTAGTGTTTTCACTACAATTCCTGTAAGTTTCGGATTTTAGGCTTTTAAAACCAAGATTAACATCAAAAAGAGTTCAAATTAAGGTAAGATAACATACATTTACTGTGAAGTTTGGCATCTTTGATCTCTGAATTTTTATCTCGTTACGAGAAACCTCCAAGTTTCTCTGAACGTAGACTCCCTCGCAGTCGTTTTATATGAATGGACTGTAGTGGAATGGGCCAGTAAAAACTAAAAACGACTGCGAGGGAGTCCACGCTAAACTTTCAGATATTATTAACAACTTATTGTTTAATGTACTTATCTCTCCATCATGTCAATTTACGGATGAAGCTGTTTTAATGAAATGAAACTTGTGTAGCGACGTACAGATATGTTGCATTGGCGCTGCTCACCTTATCTACCATACCATGGACAAGAAAGAATTCGGGAGCAGCGGCGGCATCAAAGGAACACATTGTACCACCGATCAAACAGTGTATATTGTCATGAAAACGCCCACTTAGTAATGCCTCGAAGCTTGTAAACGATGTATAGGGAAGACCCATCAGTAGCGCAAGATCCACTTCGCCTGGTGGGTTACCAAAGAATTCTCTCCTAAGGCATTGTGGACTGGCGGAAGGTACAAGGTTCCAAATTTGTTCTCTGAATGGACCATTCCTAACACATCGGTTAAATGCAGTTACCCCATTCCCGCCAAATCCACTAAGACCTGGAATTAAATAATGGTTTCTGTAATATATAGAATATAAGCGGGAGATCTGTATGAAAAATGCAGTTCGCTGTTTTAAACCTCGTACAGATCGGGCGTGAACATATACAAATTGTATAATATAAAAATTAGGTAAGCCTAATAGCGGAGCTCCGATTTGATGAAATGAATTATTCATTCAATCATTCATTCATTCATTTGTTCATTCACTACCAATTATCAAATTGTTGATCAATTAATCAATCAAAATGACTATCGATAAAAAAGTAAACAAATAAATGAATTAATTCATTCAAATAATCATGAAAAGAAAATAACATAGAAAAAAAAGTGAGAATAATTTTCTCTTTTTTTTTTTTTTTTTTTTTTGCTATGTTATTTTCTTTTTATGATCAAATAATCATATAATCAATTGAAATATTCAAATCTTTATGCATGCGACAACATTTTATTATACGCAAGAAATATGTACAAAAATGCGAAAAATATCCGACCCTATATATATTTTTGGCTTCCTTTATGTTGTTATGCAAGGTAAAAATAGCACCTGTCAATTAAAATTGATTGTCCAATGAGAAGTTAGAAGAGCACCAACATGTCTTCTTTGAGTTGTAAACAAATCCCCGCGCGCTTCTCGCTTTACGCTCTTTCCCGTTTGCAAAAATGCTATCAAAATCAACAAAACTTTCACTTTTCTGGTGAAATGTGTAATGAATTACTTATTGGTAATCTAGCTATCTAAAACGGTTGTGCATTTTTAATTATCAAATGTGAATACTACACAACTCTTTAAGAAATAGCTGGTATGAACTTTTGAAATTTTAACTTGCAGATGAGTACAATGACGAATTCACACAAGCGTTTTATTGCATTCAATAACAAATCAAAGAATTACAAGAATCCAATAAAAAAACACACACACACACATAAACAACTCAACGATGGAGAAATATTTTACAAAAAGAAGGAAATATAAATATTGCAAACTGCTTTCATGTGGATGGTAAAAAAGAAATCAATTAAAGATCGTCAAAAAATGTAAACATACCGGCGCCACGTTTCTTGTCCTCTACTGTCACTTTTCCACTGAACTTTTTGTCCTCAGTTCTGATTACAATAAGCTTGTTCATGTTTTTAGAATTTTAAAAGTGACAAAAAACATTTGCACGGCCTCTAAAAAGTTTTCAATGTTCAACTGAACGGCGATGGCAAGCTCGTGTTGCTCGATCACACATTGTGCTAAATTTGCATTTCCATCAACTCCCTGAACTGGCAGTCCTACTTTTTTGACAAACATCTTGTATGAATATTATTTTGTCGTGAATAGTTGATAAATCTGCATTGATCCTAAAGCTCTCCGTGTTATGAATATCCCGTAAAAATTGATGAATGAACAGAGTGAAATTATCTTCGTGAGTCGTGTTCGTCTTGCTGTTCACCTCTTTTGAATTGCTGCAAATGCAGCGCGTATTTGTTTTTTTTTTCTTTATGAAAGTTTTGTCGCCGTCGATTTTACTTTTACAAGTAGACTAGTTGATAAGTAATGACTGGCAAACGCCACGAAGAATCCATGGAGAATACGGCCTTTCTACCATCTGACAAACTTGTGAAATAAACTCTTCCATAAAATACGACTTGAAAAATCTCTTGCTTTGAATGACTTTTGAATGAATTATGACAGCTCTGCATGACTGCACATTTGGATGGTTAAAAACTGCGCCACGAGCGACTTTTACCCATTTTGTCAGTAAAAATATTTTGAAGTAGCTTTTCATCGTTGAATCGTAGTTATTTTTCTTTTTCACGCCGCGGTCTTTGTTTGTCTTTCTCAGTCAAATCTCTTCAAGCCGTCAGCTTAGCTTTACCATTTTGATGCTCTTTGTCCAGTGTAGAAATACATTTTGTAGAAAAATTTCAGTGAACTACATCAAACTGCAAAAATAATGAATGTTTTGGCGCCGACTAAAACTGGTCAGCAAATTTGCGCGTGAGTGTACACGGACGTACGTATGTATGTATGTATGTATGTACGAATTTCTGGGCTTCCTGTGGTCGATTTGAAATGAGCTCGATGGTTTACCATATTTTCTTAATTATGGTGCTCCGCTTGCGCGGGCCTTCGGCCCGCGCGGAGCTCCGCTATTATCAAATGTCTAGATTAATCTGACTTATGCTGCTAATTTAGATTTAAAATTTTGAAATAAAAAGTGATTTTGGCCAAGATACTTTCTAGGTTAACCTTATATATGCAAACGAGGACGAGGTACGTATGGGACATACAATGACTAGTCGCAGACAAAACATTGTATTTCCCGTGCAGATCGGACGCGAATGGTAAACTGTCACGTCTGTTTGTCAGTGAACACTAGCTTTGACGGCTTTTTGATTGACGCCCACCAAAATGCCAGGTTGTAGACGAGACCTTTAGCTTCGAGGGTTGCTCTTCAATGAAAATTAAATGGTTATAACATATGTAGTACCTGAATACCAAAGATCGCTTGAAGATGTTGCGAAGGGCATGCCAGCATGAGCCACGTAATCCCAGTAAGCCACTGTGAACCTGCAGTCCACCTTACGAAGTAGGTTTTCATATTTAAGAAGGTACCAACGATGCCATGGCAGAAATTGGTCGGTTGTGTGGATTCCTTGCTCGAAGAACGTTTTGTGGATAGTGATCAGGGTGTCGTACTGAGGCTTGTAGCTATTGATTATAAGAAAAAAGGCATGGAGAATAAGAACAGAAAAGGGCAGACAAGTCAAACAAAACCAATGCAACACCGTGAAAAATTGATAGTATTAATTCTTGTTTCCATATAATCGCTCATGGTCGCCGGATCGCTTAAATTACTGATGCGAGGATCGTTCACGATCGCTGTCAAATGTTTACGTGTTTTTCGATGGCTGAAAAGTGTTTTCACATAATCGCTGACGCCAGCTCTCATCATTTTCAGCGCAACGGCGATCTTAGAAAGACGTTTTATTTTATATAGAATTTATTCCTGAATTGAAAATTATAAGGAAATTTGAATGGGAGCATGTTTTGACTTTTTTGAAGAAAAATGGCGAGTACATTTTGCACAAATGAATTCGTTACTGATAAGCCATTAATGCTATCAATGTAATTTTCGCAGAAAATCCCAGCAAGACATTCTTTCACACAGATGTGGGCAATTGAACCATGTACCAGCAGCATTTGACCGCGGACAGAGGTTCGTGCGTTCTAAATAATCAGAACACTTGAGTTGTACTATATATTAAGCACTGTCAAACTTTATAAGCTTACTACATCAGATCTTTTGTACATGATGTATTGTATTTTTCATTTGTCTCGATAGAACAAATCCATGCACACTAAACGTGTCGTGTCGCAGATGATTGAACGCAATGAGTGAATATTATAACTGGTTATATCAAGAGAGTATGAGATAAGAGAGTTAATCCCTGCACCTCATCAGGGGCTCTACTCGTCGTGTTATTTTTAGAAAGTTGTATTAACAATCTCCGCACTTTTGTCTTGAGATGTTTTGACGATGTGACCGCGCCTCCCTCAATCTAGCCAATCACGTTCCGTTGCCGAAATAACTTCAGTTTAAAAATAGAATAAAAAGATCCCCTGATGAGTTTAAAAACCAACATGGGGGATAAGGTGGTTATATTAACACTGTAAAAGGCAAAGTAACTTATTTACAAACCTTGGATGAGTGGAAGCCTTTTTAATGATGTTTACGTATCTCTGACGTTCTGCAGTAGTCATAGATGTGAATTCTTTTCTGATACGTGTGCATCTTGTCAGTCTACCATTGACACAGATACAGCGATCACCGCATTTGTTATAAACCGTCCTGCCATGGGTACAGGCTAATGAAATACAAATATTTTCAAATTAAAGTACTCCCACAATATGATATTATTTCAGTTGGCACTACTCAGATTTTTTTCAAAATAGAAAACAACTGATGTTTATTATTGGAAAGTTAAGTTTCGCAACGCTCGTTATTATATTATTCATTCACCTTCGAAAGTCTACGTATTAGAAAGTCGCGTAAAGTATATAAAGTGCACATTGTTTGCTGTAGTAGGCTTCTGTTGATAACTTTCATGTGTACGGATGCAATTTGTTGCAACCTAACACCATGCAATCAGCAAATAGCGACAACGTGGCTGGCTGTATGTCTATCTGTTGGTAATCGTTTGCTTCGTTTATTTCTTTGTTTGTTTGCCTCTTTCTTCGTTCATTGCTCATTTGTTAATTGTTTGTTTGGTTGTTTTTATTGTGCTTTTATTCCTTTGTTTGTTTGTTCTCTTGTTGTTGCCGTTAGTTTTAGTTCATGTGTTTTGCCGGATTTGTTTTCCTCAATAACTCTGTACTTACGACATCTCTTCAGGGAACATAACTTTATTTGTATATATGGGCCAAGACTAGAGCAGTATCTACGATCCACTCTCGTGTTAGTGAGCTTCGTGTAACAGTGTCTTACTCTTCTACGGGAAGCAAGTCCACAAGTTCTGGAGCACGAACTCCATGGCCCCCATTGTCCGTATCGGACTAGCGGCGAAAGGACTGACAAAAGGAAAAGAAATTGCTTTAGGGACGGACCAATAGATATTTGAGGGGGGAGGGGGGGGGGGGAGCAAATACCAAAAAAAAAAAATATCGAGCAAAAACAGAGAAAAAAATATCGTGTACGGCAAATGTGCCAATAAAAAATATCGTGCAGGGAGGAAGAAAATATCCTACACAACCATCATCACATGGGAAAAATATATCCTGCAAAAAAATTGCCCGGTGTTAGTGTTTTGTGCACGTCGTGTTTTCAGGTCCCCTGGTACCTAATGCAATGCCACACTCCACAGAACACCACGGTCAAACGTCAGCGCATGCGTGGCATGCGGATTTGTAAACAATTAGATCGTTTGGCAATCAACTTGCAACTTAATTAATAAGAAATTGCTTGAATATTTAAGCTTAATTTTGGGATGATGGGAAATTTACCTTTTGAATCAACAGCAGCGACCTTTGTTGTCTCTTTTTGACACAATGTGATGCCAAACAAATTCACAACAAGCGCCAAGAATCCAAGAACGAATAAATGTCTCATCGCTGTAAACTATAAAAGGAAAACATTCCATATGCACCGATTAATAAATCAACAACATCCCGCGTGCTAAGAACTGACAATCATGAATCAAACTAGACACACTGTTGTCATAGCTAAAAAAAAAAATTATGATGATTATAATGACAACATGAACTTTCAATTTGCTGAAATGAACATGAGAACTAACAATCTATTTAAATAATTTAATTTCCTTATTATCTATTTTGATCAATTCTCGGAAATTTTAAATTATGGAAACATACTGTCATTTCATAATCGCGGAACTTGAGGTTCACAGTCGTTTAAGCAGTGATCAATATAGCTTTCGCTTAAACAGGTCACAAGCCTATCGGCGCTGATGTGAAACTGCTTGAAAGCTTAAAAAATTGTTTTTCACTTTGTTCTATTAAAAACATCTTCTATACCATTGCCGTATTTGGCGGTGGTAAGGGACGGACCATTAGACTTTTGTGGGGGGGGGGGGGGAGATTTTTTGCAGGATTTATTTTTCCATGTGATGGTATTGCAGGATATTTTCTTCCTCTCTGCACGTTATTTTTTATTGGCACATCTGCCGTGCACAATTTTTTTTCCTCTGTTTAATGCTTCGCTCGATATTTTTTTTTTTTGGTATTAGCCCAAGCACCCCTTCCCCCCCCCCCCCCCCCCCCCCCCCCCCCCCCCCCCCCCAACCTCAAATATGTAATGGTCCGTCCCTAAAGGCGGCATTATACGTGTGTGAATGCCCTTGGAAGTAAAATGTACATGCCGTTTGCGATTTTCTGAGTGAGAGAAAATGCATATATTAATGTTGCTACTCAAAGAATCCCCTCAAAAACAAATAAATGAATGAATGAATAAATGAAAGAAAATATATGAGCAAATTGAAAATACAATCGCTAGGAAAAAGGGAAAAATACCTCAACATTTGAAAAATGGGGAACTGAATTATTAATTGCTTTATATAATTAACCTTTCAATGTCGTTGAAAACTTTATTAATTTACTTAATCAATATATAAATTTTTGTTCAAATTTCGTTATTTTTGTTGTTATTATTTTTTTACGCCTTTTTTTTCTTTATATGTAAAAAATTGATCTTGTAAAATAAACATTTTAAATAAAAAGATAAGAAAATGTAAAGAATAAATTATGGACAAGATTGTATAATACACGTTACTAATAAAATAGCCACTTATGCACGAAAGCTTGGAATTTAGTTTGTTGGAATCAAGACGCAAAAATCTATGGATAAAATAAAAAAAAAATAAAATAAAAAAAAATGAAAAGAAAGAAAGACAACATTGTTACAAATATGTTAAGGTACCACGGGACCTATAAAACCAGCGGCAATAATAACTATAAGACCCCTGAATAAGTTTCCGACTGTCATTTAGATGATTAGATATATCATAAGTTCGTTTGTGCAAAGCAATCGAAAGTCATAAAACAATTGTAATTGAATTAAAAAAGTAAAAACAACGACGAATTCAATTAAAGTGATATTTTTACAATCGTAATCTCTATCTAATAATAATAATAGCTTTCAGAAAATGTATACTTTTAAGAAGATGTAACTATTATGATAGTTTGCGCTCTATAAAATCTTTTGTGGATGTCGGCTTAGGGTGACCTGGTACCTCGAATTGCTTCAGCATGTTGGTGTGGTTCGAAATGGTGAATCTTAGATCTAATTCGCAAACGCCGATGGTTACCCTATTTGTTAGTTATTTATATGAGGAAACTTGAATTCTGCAATGAATGAATATTGCCTAAACACGTCCTCCTCATTTTAGAAACCTCTGCGAAGCAAGTAGTTTGTACTGATAGCATAATTTGCTAACGAAAAGGAAGATATGATTCAGCAGGCCGACTTTCATATAGCTCAATATCAACATATAAAATGCCCAGTACACTTTCATTAACTCAATGTGAGTTATGTCAGAATTTTTTTTTCAAGAAGAGGAATTCCTGTTCATCTTTACCTTGTGTTCAACTTATCAGTCGTCTTGAAGAGTAGCCAAGTTTAATTTGTTCGTACAACGTTAACGGAGGCAGTAACTTGAGGTTATGAACTTGATTCACAGAGTTGAAAGGTTTTGTAGCATTTGGCATGATTTATCATTTGCTATTAATAACATTTCTGGGATGTGTTGTTTCAGAATGGCAAGGTAAAATTGAAAATGCCATAGAAACAATGGAATAAAGCAAAAATAGTTACAGGAAGTTTGTGTTGAAGGAAATATATTTAGAATGCAAGCATGAGTTTGTGCATGAAAAAATAAATAAGGGAATAACTGGATTGGTTTATTTCCAAACTCGAAAATCTAAAGTTTAAAGTCCCTATCACCCCTCAGAGTGGACTAATTTAATAATTGAAATTGTAGATATATTGCGATCAAGAGCTTTCAAATGATATAAAAACTTATTAATTTGGATGATTGTAGGCCGAGATATTTGAGGTGTTAAAGCAGAATTATTAAGGAAATGAATAAATAAACGAAATGAAAAAAAGAAAGTGAGAATTAAGAAAATCGTTAAATACAAGGTAGAAGGGAGGAAAAAATAATGCTATACAACAATCTTTTGACCCTTCAAGCATTCCCTATTTTAGTTATTTCCCCAAAGTTTTTCGCCATTACATTACAGTGAGAACATTCGAACCGTGAACACTTCCTCTCCCCCTCGCTCTCAACTAATTTTGCCTCTGAAGCATAGTATTTAGTTTGGTTTTAAAAGAATTTGCAAATAAATCAAGTAACATGGAAAATGTTAACATAGTATTGTTTTATTTGTTAAAATTTCATTGGGTATTTTTAGAAAATTTTCTCCTCGTGTGCTATTATTGTTCTTTTGAAAAGGGTGTGGTAGCTATAGCGACTTATATCATAATGCTTATCTGTTCAAAAGCTAGCTTACAGTAAATTTCATATCTGTTTTGATTTATATCTAGGATTCTAACTGATTGTTTTTTTTTAGTTATATTTACTTTATTTTTTTTTTATTTTTTTATTTTTGGAGTCCATTTGCAGAAAGTTTGAACAGAAAAACAGTTGAAATACTTTCAGTAATTTATCGAGCTTTATGGGCTATTGACATGTTTACTACATGTAATTTTGAAATGTCAGGTAACATGAGATTGTTCATATTTAAAAAAGAAATTTTGTAGCTAGAATGAGTACTTGTGTAGAAAAAGGGTAAAACTTTTAAAACCTTAACAAAAGGGTTCTCTGTTAAACACAGAGATTAAAATAACCGCGCTAAAACCTTTTCTGTATTTGCCTTTATTATGTCCTGTATTGTCGAGAAGTGCTTCTTCTTAATTTTGGATGCCTTGTTTTGTTTAGTCAGCCTTAAAATTACGTGACGACATCTACGCGCTGACTGCACCTTAACTGGATACAGCTTATTTTCATCTATTTGCCTGATGTCGGTTCTATAATCCTGTGATCAAATCCCAGCTTTTTATCCATTGAACCAGCTGGCTCTCCGCTGGCTCGTACTCGTGGACGGAAGATCTTTTTCTCCAGCCTTTCCAGCCTTGCCAACTGACTCTTGGTCATTCTAAATAGTGCTATAGTTTCTTTGCTCAATGGACTGGGCTCTTTTCTTGGAATCATTTGTAACTGCTGTGTGGTCATTCCTAAAAAAATCAAATCAATATATATTTTTAAATTAAAAAGTTTCAGTAAAACGTTACCTTGATGGAACGATTTTGTGAAAAGGGTTTGAAATTAATTTTCAAATTTTTACATGAATTTTACAAAGCGATAAAAAACCCGGCAAAAACTGAGAATAGTCTTAGCTAAACGTTTACGCTGGCTTTTGTCTTCAATGAGTGCTATACGTGATCGCTCACTTTAAATTTAATTCTAACCAAATTTTCAACCAAAAAAATACAAAAACGCGATCAAAATGATTATACTAACATGGTCTTATCATGTGTATTTTGCTGGAAGGCTGATAATTTATACATTTTAAAATCAAGTGCGCGAGCGTATTTAGGGTTTTACCTACAATTTGCGTGCTGCAGACAGTTCTAAAAAAAGATAAAACAAAAACTTACTGCTCAGAATGTTCTCAACACTTCGTACTTGGGCGTTTGCAATGGGGGCATATTCAGCCCTCACACCACCTGGAAGTGCAGTATTATGGATAAACGCTCCAGGACGAAGGTTTGTGCTGGGCATATTAACGTTGAGTGTTGGAAAAAATGCAGTACGATGAGCATTGCTCTTTCTTTGCCAATCTTCCCAGATCTGTGAATATATAAAAATAATTTCACGATTTACACATTGGTAGCAAAAGTAGATACTTTGCATTAATTTTTAATAATTTTCAAACAATACGGACCTAAGCTTGCTCATTAAATAAAGTCAAAGCTACGCCTTAATATGAAGTTTTTGAATTTCCATAGCACTATGAAAAAAGCTAGCGTATTTAATAGACCTTATTCGTTACATGTTTATTTCCCCATTTCAGATCCCTATTCTACCAATACTTTGGAGCACCCCCTCCCTGGAGATGAGGCATTGGTTGTAGAGAACAGTTTGAATCAATGTTTTTATTCAAAAGTTTATTGCAGCTTGAATCAATCACTGCTCTGCTACAAGAGACCTCACACTGACCCAAATACTTTACCTTATCGACCATACCATGATGCAGAAAGAACTCTGGAGCTGCAGCAGCATTTCTTCCGCACATCGTCTGCCCAATCAAACAATGCACGCTATTGTGCATTCGTCTATGCAACACGAACTCAAACTCGGAAAATTCGTCAGGTGGAGTGTTCAAAAGCAAGGCCACTTCTACAGTACCGTCGGGATTTCCATTAAAACCTCTTCGTAGACAACTTGGATTGCTAAAAGAAGGCCTAAGCTGCCAGGATTGTTCCCTAAAGGGCCCCGTGCGGACGCATTGATTTGGGTTTTCGCCATTCCCTCCAAAGCCACTGTTCCCTGAGTACCATAAATCACTTGATGACGTTCCCCATGGACTTCCAGCAACAGCGGACCAGTCCCAGTACGCCACGGTGAAGTTACAGTTAATTTCTCTCAAGAGGTTCTCGTACTCTAAGATAAACCATCGATGCCATGGAAGAAAGTGATTGGCTTCGTGTATTCCAGAGAAAAAAATGTCGTAATGCGTACGTAAGAGATTCTCATAACGGACGCGGGTGCTAAAGAAAAAAAAATAGGATCGAGTCAGTCATCTTAAATATAGTCATTGTCACTTTCAGGGCTCGATGCTATTTGGCAAATGATTGTACTAAAACATGCATTAACCCGTTCGTTATTGACCCTCACATACTGTATTAATATTCGTTTTTTCTATTTTCTCTTTTTTTTTTGTTATGCTATTGTAAACAAATTAAGGGAAAGTACATCCCTATTCACGACAACTTAGGATAAAATTGTATACCCTATTAAAAACGTGAAGGCAAAGAACTTGACGGAAATATAAAGGAACTAGTCCTATATTAGCAGTACGTTGGCCGCATGATTGTCGTTATACCGTTGTTAATTATGCAGTAAAACGTTTCACTGACCTGCTGGCCGTAGAAGCAGTCCTGACTGTCTGTGTGTATCGTTCACGTTCAGCAGTCGTCATGGATGTGAATTCTTTTCTAATTCTTGTACACTGGGCCAAAGCACCACTAGATGTACAAGTACACCGTTGACCACAACTATCGAAGACTATGTCCCCAGTGCTGCAACCTGGGGAAAAAAAACATATTTAATGGCTGATTAATCCAGATGATCTGGGGCAAACGCAGGAAAACCATGAAATAAGTACAAACTAAATACTAATAAATAGTAGCTATTTAGTAACTATTTGTCACTAGAGTGCAAACACTAAATGTGTGCAATAGTGTATTCGTGTTTTGACTTTTTTTGCAAAGATATTCAATGGTAATGGTAAAAAAATGTCAAAAAGTATGATTTTAAGGCAAATAATACAGCAACATAGGCAACAAAAGAAACCAATAAACATGCATGTGTCCGGATTTTCAATTGTTTCTGCAACAAATTCAGCAGTTTGCAGGTCGATTCCATGATACACAAACTTCTTAATAATCAACTAATTAAATGAAAGATTATATAACAAAATGATCTGCTTCGAAATAAGTCACCAATCAGCTAGTAACGCTATAAAATCATATTCACTGGCGCGGTCATTTGTCGCACATTCCTAATTGATCATACCAAAAATCAGTCAGTACAGTGGAACCCCTATATTCCGGACAGTACTGGGACCAAAGAAAATGTCCGGTTTGGACGGGGTTTCGGTTTACTGAGGTTAATTTTACAAGAGATATTGGAAAAAGTTGAATTCTGGACCGAAAAAAGTTGTTCGGTTTAAAGAGAATTTCGGTATATTAAGGGTCCTGTATATTGGAGTTTCACTGTATCGCTATAAAAGTCATATTTACTTGGACAGATGTTTGTCGCACAATTCTGGGTTTCCGAACTTGAACCTTGACACTGTTGTCCTCCATTGGCTGGTGCAGGATTGGTGCACGTCCTTGATCGTGATTGGCTACCACCACCACACGTGACAGAACAATCTCCCCAAGAGCCCCATGTAGACCACACGCCGTCTATTCGAGCTAAAAAAATCATGGTGGCTTGCTGTTGTAATTACGTTGATGGTAAGTACGACAAAAACTACACGACTAAGTGAACGTAATGCTGACATTATACTGTAATAAATTCAGTTTAAACATACAATGAAAAGATCCCCTGATGAATGTTAAGTCCAATACGGGGGATAACCTCTCTTATTCCACAGTCTCTTGACTCTTCCTACTTGATGTGTGGTGCAAAGTTGACAGGGTCGTTTGATGGACGAGTTCTTTTGTGTGAGTATATCAAAGGGGAATCTGTATTTGTTCTTAATGTAGGGATTGTTTTATGAACGGCACGTATTTATTTTCATTTACCATATTACAAGCATTTCCTCTCTATAAGGCTTAATTGTTCGTATTGGTCAGAGTTGTTATTCATTAGTGTTTAGTACACATACTCCACTCTTAAAGATATTAACATTTGGGGCTGTAACTATAGGGTCGAGCAAAGCATTCCATTGTTTAAGATTTCATGGCAAAAAAACTATATCTATATTAGATATGTTTTCTTCTTTAAAGAAATTCTAAATGAATTGGCATGCGTGTTTCTTGAGTGTCTAGTATGTAGTATAAGTTATTTACAGACATCTACTTCAATTAGGTTATTTACAATAAAAAAAAAACAATTAATCTTTGATCTGTCCCTCATTGTTTAAGACTTCGCCAATAATAGAAAAGAAATTTCAAATCAATATCGCTTTCATAGCCCGGGGTCGGAATTTTTCAAAAATACCCCTAAAAGATACCTGACGTATTTCAAAAGGGTGTGGCTTCGCAAAGATGTGGAATTCTCTCATAGCCATTTTGAGGCATTTTCCAGCATTTCTGCAACATTTTTTAAAGTGTTATCCAGTCCCTACCGTCCAGGTGCTGCCTGCACGAAGCCTGAATAGCGTTATCCAGCGGATAAATCCCTATCCAGGGGATAATTAATAAATCCCTATCCAGGGGATAAATTCTAAAGAAATTATATGGAGTGGATAACTTTATCCAGCGGATATCACGTGACTATTCTTTGACCGCGCGCTCGACCCAGGAAGATTGAATAAAACCGGAAACAGGTTTGAACAAAATTTACAAGGATTGAATTGAACGAAGAAAGTAAAGATTAAACGAAAAGTTTAAAGATTAAATGAAATTGAAAGATTAAATCAAAATTACAAAGATTAAATGACATTGAAAGATTGCATAAATAATAAAGGATTGTATTAAACCAATTTTAATGTTAAGATTGGATTGAATGGTTTTCAAAAGGTTTAAATTAAACCAGTATTATTTTGGTTTGAATAAATAATTGAAGGATTGAATATTGCTACACACGGCTTGCCATAGTAAGGACAATCGAACCATGAACACTTGTCTTTATTTAGCTTTCCATTTTCTGAGCTTTCTACTGCTTCAAATCCTCTAAAAAAGTAGATTGGAACTCAACTGCACTCAGTTATCAAAATGAAAACGTTTTCAGATCGATTCACTCAAAGGAAGCATGTGTCAAAAAAAAATAAAATAAAAACACAGAGTGTTCACGGTTCGAGTGCCCTCACTGTAAAACTTGTAAGTTTATTTAAACTATTCAAATTGTGCACACTGAAGTTATTGTGATTGGTATCATAATAAATCAATACTCACGGCAAATATTTTGTGCACATGGTTGTGTTTGTGAAGCTGATCCCTGACACGGTTGTCCACCATTGGCTGGTGCAGGGTTGGTACATGTTCTTGATCGTGATTGGCTACCACCACCACACGTGACAGAACAATCTCCCCAAGAGCCCCATGTAGACCACCCACCATTTACAATATCTGGAGCTTAGAATTAGCATCAAAAACATTTTTTTTGTAATATAGTTAAGTTACTGAAAACATAGTAAAGTAGTAATTTATATTTACGGTATTCAACTTATCTATCGAGAAAAATATCGCTCTGGGATGCGCACGGGTGCCGTACACTTCATAATTCTGCATCGTTTCCACCGTTGTTGTCCTTGTAGTGTAGTAGTTAACACGTCGGACTAGAATACCGAAGACGTGGGTCCAAGGCCGCCCATGGGCATATGATATTTTTCTCTTAACATTTCTTTGACTGTTTTGACTGATTAACAATCGAATCAGATTCCGTATTGTTGCGATAGAGTAGTTTTCGTATGAGTGGGAACCAGTACGATTACGATACCGCTACGATACGGCAGATAATTTGAATGTTTTCTTAGAAACTACGGCTACGATACGATACAATACGGTACTGTTTTCCTAAGGTCAGGGGTTAGGTTCTCTTTGCTCATTTTATTTTGGCATCATATTTTAAATTGTCAGAAACTTGTAAAATCATCTACCTGCGCCATTGTGACAATCAGTTTCATAAGGGACGGTCTATTCTGGTACTTACGACAAGTAGTTGTTGCACACTGTTGTGTTTGTGAAGCTGATCCTTGACATGGTTGACCACCATTGGCTGGTGCAGGGTTGGTACACGTTCTTGATCGTGATTGGCTGCCACCTCCGCATGTGACTGAACAGCCACTCCAAACACTCCAGTCTGACCACTGACCAATTATTATAGCTATAAAATTAAAAATAAAGAACGCTCGAAATGCTGATAAATTTCATGCAATTGAGATATTTAATTTGTTGATTGATTTATAAGTGTTTGATTATTGAACCAACGAATTGATTGATTGATTGATTGATTGATTGATTGATTGACTGACTGGCTGACTGACTGACTGAGGCGATTCATTCATTCATTCATTCATTCATTCATTCATTCATTCAATCATTTATTGTTTGATAATTTGATTTATTTGATGTAAGTGTTTGGTGAATTTATCTAAAAAATGCTCCAAATAAATCACATCATAAACCAGTTAGTATCGCTAAAAAGTCTTTTATTTACGTTGACAGGTGTTGGTTGCACAATTTTGAGTCTCTGAATTTGATCCTTGACATTGTTGACCACCATTGGCTGGTGCAGGGTTGGTACACGTTCTTGACCGTGATTGGCTGCCACCACCACACGTGACTGAACATGTGGTCCAAGCGCTCCAGTCTGACCACTGTCCATCGATAACTGCAATGTTACATTAAGCAATTTTGTAACTGGAGTATAGTAGTTATGCCATGCAGTTTTCCCAAAGAATGAAAAGTAGGTGGTTTTGAACATGTATTAAAGGTATCAGGGTACTCTTAGGGCATCTGTCTATCTCTAAATACACTCTTACAACAACTGCAACAGTGACTGTTGGACACAGGCCAAGTGATTCAGGGACTGGCAATCGCCCGAACGATATGAATGATTAATCGACCGAACGTGATAAGGCTGTCTTTCTTCCCACAACAAAATAGATTGTTTTTACGAATGATTATTTACAATCTTACGGTATACAGGTCGTGTACTATCTTTAAAAAAACCATCAAACAACATGTGATCTACTTTCCACATTGAAAAAAATTCAAAGTTTCAAATCTGGCCTGATCCATTTTGCTTCGGCTCAATTTTTTTTTCCATTCACAATCTCAATGAAATGGATCACAATATTTCCTCGTAACAATCCCACCCACACTTCCTAACCAGAAGTAACCACTACTCTTATAAGTTTTTAATTCAGAGCTTTACAAACCAAGAATCTTGACATATCAAACTTTTGTTGTCGATTTTGGGCTTCCTGTGGTGAAACACACTTGGTTCCTGTTTTAGGTTCAACAGTTTCTTTTTGGCCAAAAACCAATATGGCTGACTTCTTGTGCATACTTTCACTCAAAAAACTAAAAAAATGGAGGAATTTTGCGAGAAAAATCGCTTTTTTCGTATTGCTGATTTACTCCAATGCCCAAATATGGTGGGTACAATCTTAATAAGGGAATGCGTGAGGCTTGATAGAAAACGACATCATTATTAAAGGAAACGCATGATATGCTTACCTCCACCACCACCACAAGACTGAGTGTTACAAGACGATGACTGCCAAAGGTCCACGCAGTCAGGATTACTCCAGTCAACACAATCTCTGTATCTCCAACGACTTCCACCATCACATGATGCTGAACACGAAGACCATGCGCCCCAAGGAGTGTAGATTGCACCTAGCGATTTTATATTGGATTTTTTATAATATTCATTGACAATTGCCCTAATGCATTATGACGTCAAATCATAACAATCTATGGTCCTGAACAAGAAGACCATGCGCCCCAAGGAGTGTAGATTGCACCTAGCGATTTTATATTGGATTTTTATAATATTCATTTAAAAATTGCCCTAATGCATTATGACGTCAAATCATAACAATCTATGGTCCTGAACAAGAAGACCATGCGCCCCAAGGAGTGTAGATTGCACCTAGCGATTTTATATTGGATTTTTTTTATAATACTCATTGACAATTGCCCTAATGCATTATGACGTCAAATCATAACAATCTATGGTCCTGAACAAGAAGACCATGCGCCCCAAGGAGTGTAGATTGCACCTAGCGATTTTATATTGGATTTTTATAATATTCATTAAAAATTGCCCTAATGCATTATGACGTCAAATCATAACAATCTATGGTCCTGAACAAGAAGACCATGCGCCCCAAGGAGTGTAGATTGCACCTAGCGATTTTATATTGGTTTTTTTTTATAATATTCATTGACAATTGCCCTAATGCATTATGACGTCAAATCATAACAATCTATGGTCCTGAACAAGAAGACCATGCGCCCCAAGGAGTGTAAATTGCACCTAGCGATTTTATATTGGATTTTTATAATATTCATTAAAAATTGCCCTAATGCATTATGACGTCAAATCATAACAATCTATGGTCCTGAACAAGAAGACCATGCGCCCAAAGGAGTGTAGATTGCACCTAGCGATTTTATATTGGGTTTTTATAATATTCATTAACAATTGCCCTAATGCATTATGACGTCAAATCATAACAATCTATGGTTCTGAACAAGAAGACCATGAGCCCCAAGGAGTGTAGATTGCACCTAGCGATTTATATTGGATTTTTATAATATTCATTAACAATTGCCCTAATGCATTATGACGTTAAATCATAACAATCTATGGTCCTGAGCAAGAAGACCATGAGCCGCAAGGAGTGTAGATTGCACCTAGCGATTTTATATTGGATTTTTATAATATTCATTAACAATTGCCCTAATGCATTATGACGTCAAATCATAACAATCTATGGTCCTGAGCAAGAAGACCATGAGCCGCAAGGAGTGTAGATTGCACCTAGCGATTTTATATTGTATTTCAAAATATTCATTAACAATGCCATAATGCGCTATGACGTCACATCAAAGCAATCTATTGTTTAAGCGCTAAGGATCATGGTCGTTGGATATCGAGTCAAATCAACACAAATAAAAAAAAATTGTTCCTGAAATCGGTCCTAATTCAACAAGATAGATGAAATAGTTAACCAATGCTCAGAATATTACGTACAATATACATTATATCCGAGAATCAGGCAATTTGAGAATAAATTGTTTTTCCTATACTAGGAGCAAATTCAGTCAAATTTCAAAATTTTGCTGTTCGATCTCAAAATGTCCGTCACATTTGATCAACTTAACAGTCTCGTTCTTTCTCCTTCCCAGGCCACCTCCCCTCCCACAGAAGGCCTGATACTCGGGCTGCATCGATCTCGTGAAAAAAAGCCCATAATTA
The DNA here is from genome assembly GCA_918843875.1 of Diadumene lineata. Taxonomy (NCBI): domain Eukaryota; kingdom Metazoa; phylum Cnidaria; class Anthozoa; order Actiniaria; family Diadumenidae; genus Diadumene; species Diadumene lineata. Next base: position 6,269,294 of record OU974077.1, read on the forward strand.
AAAAAAAAGTGCTCCCGCGCAAACAGCATACAATTCTTTTAATGTGTTTTTAATTTCAGTTGAGATTCAACGACCAGCATTTATATTTTCGATGACTGTTAAAGATTTGACCTCATGCAAATGTACATTTTTGTACTTACTTTGTCCATAAACGTAACTAAGCTGGTTTAGCAGCACAAGAACCATGGGAACTAAAAGCGTGGTCATCCTGAGAACAGAATCCCTTGTATTTTTTCCTAAAAAGGGAAAAGAGAAGATACTTTCACTTAGGCATTATTTTGCAACAAATAGAAAAGCAAATAATAAAAAATAACTGAATTCAAAGAATAACAAATTAAACCAACAAACAAACTGTAATTTTTCTAAAAAAAGACAACTTCAGAAGAAACTGGTTGTGCATTTTTGCTTGCTCTAACTCAGAGTAGTTGGATAAAGGCAAAAATAAAAATAGTAATAAAAAGATTATAAAAAAGACTAAAAACTAAAGTATCACTTCATAACAAATCTGATAATATAAACCTATAACAATTTTAAAACAACGATACTATTAAAAATATATATATAAAAGATAAGGGCTACTTACAGACGACTTCGGAGCCAATCCAGGGAATGAGCCAAAGAGGAAGTACATGCACTTTCTTAAGCACATTTACAGCTCAAAAAACTTGATAAATTACAAAACCATATAAATCCAAGTTCATCTGTTACCACTATTAATACAAGCAATAACTAAAAATACAGCACACTGACGTGGAGGTGCTATGGTAATGGCCGTATCATTCATAACATTGATTATATTGCTGTTTGTTTTCACGGTCTTATAAACATGTTTTGATATCAAAAATAACCGTTTTAGAGTCGAAGCATTGCTTGATCACGAAATCGATGCATGCAACCGATAAAATAAATGGTAGTTTTTACCAAATATTTGAAGACACGCATACAGTCCGAAAAAGAACATACATTCATATATTTAAAGAGAAATTACAAGAGATAAAACCATTTAAAAAAATGCTTCCAGCCTAGCTATAGCCGTGCACGCAACCGGTCGACAGTTGCCATAGAATCTAATATTACCCTTGACCAAAGCATAGAAATGGAGATTCGTGCCGGGCCAACCTTCTGGAAGGTCAGGAAAGGATGGAGCCACTGGGTGAAACGAGGAAGTAAATAGATCCTAGCTTAAATATGTGTGTATGGCAACGGATTGGCAGCAACTTTAATTAAATAAAGCAAACCACTTACAAATAAACTGTTTCAAATGCTGTATATCAGATATTTTTGCCATATTTATTGTATATTTTTTTCATTTTAAAGCTAGCTGATTTTATATATGATAGAATTGATTTTAGGCAGGAGTGTTGAACTGTACCATGCCCGCGCTAACCGTTGCAGGAACGTCAATTTGCAACAGGTTGCTTGCACATCGTTTGAATTGCAACCTTTATACCTTCGCACTGGGCACAGAAAAAAAATTATTAATGTTTTACTGATGTAAATGTTTATAGGTTTTACCATTTTTTTTTATTTATGTGTTTATTGTACTTGCGAGTTATTTAAATTTTTTTACAGTGAGGATACTCGAACCGTGTGCTTTTTTTATACTTTTTGCATGCATCTTTCAAGTGAACCTATTTCAAAACGTGTTCATTTTGATAACTGAGTGCATTTGAGTTTAGTTCTACTTTTATAGAGGCATTGAAGTAGTAAAAATCTCAGAAAATAAAATAATAAATAAAGACAAGTGTTCCTGGTTGAAAGCTTGGTCCGCACAAGTGACATAACGACGAAAGTCAGTATAACTTCTGTTCACTCTAGAATACAACTTCAGGCGATCTTGTGTTGTTTATATTGTTATTTTGCAGCTAATGTTAGCATGAAATAAAACAGCACACCAACCAACTCATATCACACAACATCCTCGGAAAACCATACCGCCTGGGTTTCATTTCCGAGGATGACATCACCAAGGCCAAACCATACGTAAAATGAACCGGCCGGAGTCATATGTTCACACTTAAACATTCAACTGACATTAAACTATTAGTTACATGATTTCATGCTGGTAAGCGTCATTTTATGCCATATCTAAAACAGACAAAATAATCGAGTATTTTCAAGCCAACCCTTGACGTAACTATGATTGCGTGTCTAATGAGGTAATTAATGGTCATCGAATGGTGTTTCAGATCATTACAGACGTGCATGAAGGAAGTTGCTGCAAGTTCTTGACATGCAATGCCGGACATGCTAAATATTATTTTCATCCCTTTTCACAAATGACACCATACTTGCAGAATTGATTTGGCCAATCTGTTTTTGCCCCTGTGTAATTGTTTTCGTAGAATTGAAATGCGATAATAAAAGGTAACCAAAAAGAAAATGTAGAATTAGAAGGTAAAGTAACATAATTAGAAACGATGGAAAAATCAAAAGTGACAAAACAAATTCAAAGGATAAAAGGAAGCTTAAGGCTAGGACGGAAGGAAGGAGGGAAGAAAAGGAAGGTAGGAAGGAAGAATGGAAGAAAGGACGAAAAAGAAATTATTTAAAATACCCAAAATCTTAATGATTTTTTCTGCATCACTTCAAAAGCTACTTCAAAATGAATTGCTTTTGTAATTAATTGACTCGATTTTACCTTGACTTTGACTTAAAGAACACTTGTTCCGTGGTGCACGTTTCAACCCAAAAATCAAAAACAAAACAAAGAAATAGTCAATGAATAATACATGCAGCCAAGAAATTAAATGATGCGCTTGGGAACTGTACGATGACAATTGCCATCGATCACAACGTCAGCAAAATTCCTGACAACCCTGGAAGTATGTCCAATATTCTTAATAGTGTTCATGCTCGTTTGTATAGTTTCGGCACTCAGCTTTTCACGTCATTACTAACTTTTAGGACAAAACTTGGGTCTAATATGGACAATACATTATATTTTTAGAAAAGCTGTTTATATTTTAATGGTTTTATTGCTTAATGCATGCTTGCACAGTTTGTCTATGAAACATTCTCATACTCTTAAATAATTCATGCAAAAATTACAAAGTAGAATGCAAACACTAAATATGCGCCACAGATGTCACTATTTAGTAGTAAATAGCACTAATTAAACAAAAGAAAACAATAGAATTAGCATAAAATAGCACTATAATGGTAACTATGTTGCACACTTTTAGTGTGTGCCCTCTAGCTTTAAAATTGGATTTAATTTCGGTCTAAGCACTGAATTAATACCGCGGTCAAACGTCTGCGTATGACCGAAAAGGAAGGGAGGGAATCAAACGAACTTGTAGCCAGTGCTTTCTGCATAAGGATTGCTAAAGACAAGAGGGTATGAGATAAGAGAGCTTATTTCCCGTATTGGGCTTTACACTTATCAGGGGATCTTTTCGTTCTTTTTTTAACTGAAGTTATTTCAGAAACGGAACGTGATTGGCCAGATTGCAGGAGGCGCGGTCGCATCGTCAAAACAGCTCAAGACAAAAGTGCGGAGATTGGTAACTAGGTTCTAAAAATAGCACAACGAGTAGAGCCCCTGATAGGGTCCAGGGATAAGTTCTCTTATCTCATACTCTCTTGTTTTTAACATTTGAACTTTATGTACGTCCGCCATCGGTCAACTGCCGTAAACGACTTTATTGCATATACTGGATGAAGGAGGGTGTAGGTATAGAAAGACCCATGAAATAACGAAAAAAGGCAGAACAAAACGCTATAAATATATCTTATTAGACAGTTGGATGTGGAATATGGCTGGATATTTTTACGAGTCACGCTGTATTTTGACGAGCCTTACGGCGAGTATGTCAATAAACTTTTTAGCTTACAAAACATTTTCTGTTCTCTGTGTTTACAATCATGTTCACTTTGACTCTGTTTTCAATTTAAATTTCGACATTTATTTTCGTTATCTTATTAACAGAAGAATCGAAAGCGTTTTCTGTAGAAAACGTTAAAAATAAACTCAGTTTGCCGTTTAGGTGTAGATGCTTTAGATGAAAACCTGTCAGACTGGTATAGACAGCGAAAAAATATCGCTGTATATTTTTACTCGATCCAGTCTTACTCACGCGTTATTTTTTACAAGTTGGATAATAATATATAGTTTTAGAACATTTTATTTGACTTCCATGAATTACATAAGTTTAATGATACCAAGCAGAATTCAATACATGAGCAATGCTAGGTATACAAAGCTACAGAGATATCACTACGCGAATGGCGGACAGCACACATTCTACAAAAAAAAAGGAAAAAGGTATTGGTTAGGTATATAGCGATTTCAAGTAACGTTTTCATCGCTAAAAGGCAATAGGTCATTCCAAAACCACTAGGAGTGATGGATATAAGTCATGACAGAATGTGAAATTGCATCTTGGACAGTCAAAAAAAGATGAATACTGACCTTTTAAATTGTAGAGTGAAAAGAAAGCAATCAAGTCATAACTAATTGACGTGAATTTCTTGTCAACTGGTGCAATAAATATGACAATAATATTTATACCCATAGTTCCTAGCAGTCTTGGAATGACCTATTATTGCCTTTTGGTGATGACAACGTTATTTGAAATAGCTATATGTGCAAATTGCTGCTGCTTCTTTTTCTTGCAATAGTTCAGAATTAATTTTAAAAGTTACCTGCAAATAAGTACATGATGATACCATGCGTGTGGTGTAGCTGGCTAACACACTAGTTAAAAGAAAGAGATTAAACAAGGTGATATTTCAGGACAAATATATGGTAAATGAATTATAGATACATGTAGGAAATAAACAAAATGACGCGGACAAGTAAATAAATGAATAAATAATGAAGTAAATAATGGAATAAATAAGGGTTGTGTGATTAAATGGATGAGTTAATCAATAAATTAGTGAGTGAAGGATGAATTTGACCATGAGGGATGGTCCGGCCGAGAGTTTGAACCCCCCAGCTTCCCGATTTAAAGACCAAGTTCTCCCAACTGAGCTAACCTGATAATCGAGCGTACCATAATCCTGCAACATTACAGTTGGGTAAAAATACAAGCAGGCATAGAATACGTAATTATTTGTTGCAAATACTTACTGTTACAATACTTTCTGCAGTATAAATGGCCATACAGAGGATACTCATTACATTGGTCCACACCGTGAGCGTTCATTAAAGTTTGGCAGTCAAGACGTTGATCTTCACAGTATTCTAATATTGAACAATACCGACACTATATCAGTACAAACAAACAAATAAACAAACAAACAGATAGATGTTAAACTGTTTTATCTTGTTTTCTTTTTCATTTACTTTACATTGATTCTGTTTTGTGTCTTTTTGTGTTGGGGTATTTGTTTGTATTCATGCACCGTTTTGACTCCATGTTTGATTATTTATTTTCTATTTCGAAACCTTTTCTTCTGTCCTTTTCTTTTTTACATGTTTTGCTGATGCTAAATATTTGTCAGGCTACTAGTATTGTATTAAAGTTAAAGGAATATTACTTACGTTGTGGCGCTGGCGGCTTTACTCCTGTGAAACATATTAAATTTACGTAAACTCCAAGATATCATTCTCAAACCTCAACCAATTGATCGCAATATGTTCTGTTATATAATACCTTCATTTGTCATGCCAAATTCATGCACTTATTCTTTGCAAATTTGTTAAGAAAATTTTTAAATATTATGATTGCAAATTGTTACAGTGTGTTAAGGCGTGCCTCTAACCAAAATTTTCAGAATTTTTACATTAGAACACAGTTGTTGAAACTGTGTTCTAACTGAGCTTACTTTCTGGAGCAAATTATACTTTTCATCGTTATTCTGAAACATGTTTTATTTGCAGAAATAAATCATTTTTAGCAAAACGCCAATATGAAGAACTTGATTTATACTGGACATGATCAGTACCATTAATTTGTATTCGCAAGTAAATTATTGTAATTGTTTTCTTTGGAAGAGGAGAGTGGTTTTGAAAATTCTCATTCTACCCCCGCTCAAGCTCTAAGAAGCTCAGCATTGCATGGCCAAACACCAAGCCTAACAAAACTTGACGCAGTTTGTGACTTCGTGATAAGTGTATTCTTCCATATGTACAGCTACAAAATTTAGTTCGTGTTACATCACTGATGCACAAATTGCATGCACAGAGAAATGCGTACTGTCGGCGCTTACACCAGCTCGCAATAATTTTAATCGGTAAAATAAGCAGTACCAACTGAACGAGCGGCCATTACGCTCTCAGTTCAGTGATATTGTTTTGCATTGAACATTTTTAATTCTACTTACTTGGTTTACCTGCAATGAAATAAAAAGGGAATTCATTAGCAAAGCGTTAAAGAGTTTAAGACTAAAGTTGATTTGTATCGTGGGTATCATTATTAAAGAAAGTGAGTCTTGCTAGTTTCTTCGACATTTATGTTTAATAAACTAATTAAAACCAAGCTTTCGGACCACTGGTCCATCGTCAAGGCAATACTATACTGAAATTAAAATCTATATGCAAACGTCTATTTATAAATCAATGTAAAAATAATTTTGACGTTATCGTTATTGACGTTATCATTATTGAAACAGAGTTAACTGTTTCTTGAATACTTACACCCTCTGCATGTTCTTGGGCACAGTTCCCCATGATCTTTGCAGTAGTTTTCTGGGTCTTTAGCCACCATAACTTGACAGAAATCAGGCTGATTTTCCACTAAGGTAGCGCACATTGGATTCTCTGAACAAAGAAATGATTCCATTGAACGTCGCTAAAGTGAAATTTCAAATTGAGTGACTGAAGACTAAAACTGTATACAATTAGAAAAAATACTTAGTACACACGAGGGCAAATTGTCGATGCGACCGTGTGTACTAAAGTAGACAGTATTGTGTAGCTGAATTTTGAAGCTCAGTCCAGTTACTATCATAACCAAAACAACAACAACAACAACTACTACTACAACAACTACTACTACTAATACTACAACAACACGAACTACAACGACAATAACTGCTACTACAACTACAACGACGACAATAACTACAACGACAACAACTACAACAAAAACAACTACCATTTCCACTACAACTACAACAACAACGACAACAACTACTACTACTACGACAACAACTACAACAACAACTACTACAACAAAAGCAACAACTGAACGAAGCAGCACATGAATGATTCTCGGAGAAACTACACCATACGTGCTAACCTTCAAATACAAGAATAAACAAAAACTATTTCTATTTATATCACCATGGCCCATTTCACAATTTTCATCATCATATTTTAAAACACTTACCATCATTTGCCTTGTCTTTCAACTTGAAGCCTAAAAAGTCCAAATGTAAAACACGCATAAAACATAATTTGGTTAAGACGTACGTAAACATATATTTCCCAAAAACGTCTTTGTAGCGCAGACCCACACAATCATGAAATAGTAAAAATCACATTTCCCTAACAGTGAACATTTTTGCTATATCACTTACTTAAAAGCTTAAAAAAAAAAACATTTAATAAGTTGTAAATGTTTTTGGAAAAAAGCTGCTATGAACATCATATCTCTATTTTTGTTTGTTTGTGTTTGTTTTTTTTTTTTTGTTTGTTTTTTCTTATGCATACCTTGGATGGAAAGAACAAGAACAAGGCCAACGAACACTGCAAAAGCTGAAGACATGTTTGTACACCGAAAGTTAAATTCTTTTGTAACTTACCCCGAGCTTGCACCTTATTTATACGATTTCATTAAATGTGAAATGGCCAACTAACTCTTTGCCCCAAAAAACCGCATTAAATTAAATGCACTTTACTCTTCATTAATTTTGGACTTTTCAACATTAAATGACATGTTTATTAGTACGCTTCTTCCAACAGCTGCCATCAGCTGCTTCCGTATTTTAACAACATGAGGAAATACACGAACAAAGAAAAACATACTTTTGAATCAAATTTTAATTTTTGTTTATGTAAAGGAATGCAAGGCTCATGTGGAGCTTTTGACTTCTTTTCAAATGGCTCTAGAAATAGCTTAGTATAAAAAAAAAACGAATAAATACTGTAGGCAAACATTTAAAATATATTATTAAAGTAGTGGAATATATATATAATATGATATAATGTACGACTCTTAAAATTGGGTTCAACTAGCTAAAAAATAATAATAAACTTGTGCATAATATATATGTAATTTAAAAGCTTATGATTAAGAAGTTGGGGTCCTTTATCAAAAACGTATAAATAAACCTTTTCAAAATATATATAATTTAACTGGAGATTATGATAAAAAATTGAGTTCAACTATCTAAGGCATATTAATAAAAACTTTTGTAAGTAATATATATAATTTAAGAGCTTATGATAAAAAAATTGGCTTCATTAATCTAAAACATATTAATATACTTTTTCATAATATATATATATATATATATATATATATATATATATAAGTAGAATAAAGTAAATCAAGGCCACACAACTTGCAACTATAGAAGCGCTGTTTATTTGGACGTTTCGGCTATTCAGCCTTCTTCAGCAAACTGAATGTTTTGCACGCGCCACTTGTAAAAAGACAAAAACTAAACTAACGAAACCAAGCAACCAAAAAACAAACCCTAACGGAAACCTACACAGCGCGCGCTAAAATAAGCACGTGCGCCCTAATAAAATAAATACGTACGTCAACAAAAAAACGCACGCGGGCAAAAAAAAAAAAAAAAAAAAAAAAAAAAAATCTAACAGACAAGCACTTTCGAAAAAGTGATGCCAAGAAAGTGGCAAAACAAAACTTTCAATTAGCCAAACTAGAAATTACACTAAACAAAAGCTAAGCCAGATCAACTTCACAAGAATACAGATAAAGATTGTACTATTAACTTAATTATAACTAATTCTCTTACTAGAATTTGACTCCAAGCGCTTATTTAAACCATAAGGTTGAAAAGTAAATAACTGAGTACACCAGTAAGCTTCCCTAACTAGCAGATCATGCTCTATGTTATCCAAATTATTTAATGATTCTATAAATGTAAAACTAAAATCACTTAACTAATATATATATGATTTAAGAGCTTATGTGCTGGAATTGAAAGTACAATGCATTTATGAAATACTCTAAGGTGGATACCTTTTCATGACCTCGGGTTTTGTACGAGTTTTTTTACGAGAATTTATCTACTTTTTCACCTCATTCACCTGGGATGATATTGTTCATTTATTGGGATTTAATTCCTCAGCTAACGTAACAATATGTTGGTTCCATCTTCTACATCATTCCCTTTAGAGACTGAAGTATACATAGCTAATAAACAGGAAGTTGAAAGTTTTGCTCAACAAAAACTAGTGGTATACTAGCCTAAAAGACCTCTTAGCAAATGCTGCCTAATTGTTGTATGGCAGATTAGAAGCATTTGAAACTCATTTTACGTAGAGATTTTACTCCGACGAAGGACGTCCGAAACGTCAGTTTTGCCTTCATCCCCCCACTTCATCCCTTTACAATGTACAATTTCCTATATAATTTACAACTGTCTTTATAGAAACACCGACGTAGTTCACTCTGGTACCTAGTTTTTATCTAATCTTTACGTAGTTCTAAGAGTTTTGCTAATCGTTTTGTTTCCTTGTAATTGATGCAATTTGTTTTTAAGCCTGCCATTCACTAGACTCGGATGTCGATATGCTATCTTGAGGAGTCATGAAAAGAGGTTATATCATCACTTGACAGCTCATTTATGCTCAGAAAAATGTTAATATATTGCCTGAAACTGAAATATAATGCTTTATTATTTTTGTAGGGATTTGGTGATTAAATGAGATGTTTGGAACACGCTTTTACGTACTTAATTTGCCGACTTTCAATATTTATCTACAAAATAATTACACTGATTCGATTGGATCTAATGAATAATATGATATATGCTATCAACAAACAGTGTGGAAGAAACTTCAAAAACTCACAAGGCATGAAGGTATAGAGCAAGGAAGGTTTGATCCCAACCACCCCCATCCTCCCCTAAAACAAACAAACCAAAAAAGGCATAGAAACTTCGGCGCAAATAAAGCATATTTTATTTCTAATAAAATGCACATCTTTTTTAAATTGTACTTCAACAATAACTTAACTCTAAACTTCAAATATTCATATTTCTACGTTATCTTTAGTTTCACTATCATTTTACCCTTGTTGGATAGAGATGATATAATAAATAAAACAATGATTTACGAAAACAAATTAAATAAGCCTTTCTATAATATCATTGTGAAAGGTTATGTTCATTTGTTTCACAATTTCGAATGAACATAAATAAAAACCTGTGCACTGTTAATACAGATTCAACCTCAAAACCGAACAAAGCCATGTAACAATATGTTTTCAAACTACTCTTTCCAATCGATGAACCATGCATGAACTACCCTTAGAACAAACACAAAGAACCCATCTAGTAATATCTCTATCTTATTTACAACGTGTTCCTCCTTCTGAAAATAGACTAAAAAGAATAAGATAACTAAACTCAATACCAATGATTCTTTCTCTTATCCTATGCTCGCTTTATGTTGTGTTACTTAGATTAAGGGCATTCAATAATCTACACGAGTATATGATGTTTGAGGTTAACCATAATGTGATAATCATTTATAAACCAAATCACATGTGATATGTCGCGCGTTCTTTGTGTATTGCAGCTGTAGATTATAAGGCGTAATGAATTCGAAAGTAAATTTATAAAACTGAACCCCCGCCCAGTTGGTTAAGTGTATTGAGTACCGGTCTATTTTGCGGGAGGTCACGGGTTCGATCTCCTTTGACGGACCACCACTTAAGGTCTTCATAAAATCCAGGAAAAAGTGCTGCCTTTGTAATTGCATATTCAAATGTTTAGAATTTCATCCCTCTACACACTCATGCACATTCTTTGTACACAAGGGATGTTTAAGAACCCACACCACTATTTGAATAAGAGCAGGCCACGAAGCAGGCGGTGTGTGTGGTCAGTGCTTTCTATATCAATAATTATCAATTCAGTGCTAATCCGAGGGCCGTATGTTAGAAAACTCTTTATGGTTAAAACGTTTCTCTTTGGAAGTAAAAACAAGTGTTGGACCAGCCCAAATGGTTAACTGGGGATCTAGGTCTTGAGGCGTGAGAGTATCCTTTACGATCTTCTTTATTAGTTGTTGTCTACTAGTAGTTATCTTATCATCTTATTATTCTGATCAGTTACATTAAAAGTTTACATCTCAAATTATAGTCTATAAGGGTTTCAGTAACTGTCAATCTAAATAGCTTAAACCTATTCCATAAATGGTATGCCTAATATTAGCACGATTCAACCTTTTGTCAGAAGGTCAATGTCTCATTTTTATCTGCGGACTAGAAAGTTTCAATAGCTTAACGTAGTACAATAAAACTCTCATATAGTTGCGTGAATATAATTAGAGGTGCGCTATTAGGGCTGCAAACCTTTACATAACATACGCCCCTCCTTAGCTGGTGCATCTCCTGGTGCACCTTAATATTTAAGTTAGCAAAAATCTCTAAATGTGTAAGAATTTTTAACTTTCGTTTTTTAACATTTTTTGTATCTTATTAAGCATCAGGATAAATTAAATTGTTTTTTTTTTTTATTATTATATTCTTTTGTCTTAGTCTTTTATGTTGTTCGCACTTGACTTGACAGCTTCATGTGTTGACGCAGTGTATTTTACATCGCTAAAGTGTAGCTGTTGTGTAGCTGTTGTTAGTTTCCGTAAATTTTCTTTTCGTCAGCTTTCAAAGTACTTTTTTTAGATTTGAGTTGGCTTTTTATGCCTTGTGCCATCAGTTTTTATTGTCGTATTTTTTCTGTTCTACTATATCCTTTTCTCATTATAACCATCTTATAACGTTTGAATTACTTTAGTTCACCAGTTCGATTTTACACTTGTTTGACAAACCATGAGTTTTCTTTTGCTCTTCATTTTTGGTTTCTGCAGAACTATTTTATAGATTCTTTTCCAATGAGTTGGCTGTTTGAGCAATTGGTAAATTGTTTCATGTTATACCACAGCACTCTTGTCTTTGATCAATTCTTCGTTGTGGGTGTATATAGTTCATAGCCCTCCATTTTATTCATACTGGATAGTTGTGAAAGTGTGCATGACTCGACTTCACACCAGCCCACCATGAAAACCAAAGCCACCACCACAATGGTGTACGTGTAGTAATGTTAGCACATATAATAAGCTTTTTTATCAGCAGTTAATTTTACATTCTAGCGTAGTTAAATTTAGTGCAAGGTGTGGAATTGTCTTATTATAGTTAGCTCTTAGCTAGTGTATTGGCTTATATGATGGTTGACTCTAGTTAATAACTGGTGTTCATTTTGTTCGTGTACAATACTTTGTTGCTTATCTGATACATTCTGATACATATGCCTGTTGATTATGCTATGCGTGCCTCACCAAAATTCAAATATTGGGGCAATGAAAATACTGGACTCGTTTGATTTGGAAGGGACATTTCAAATTCTTTAGAAATGTTATGTCTGCCTGTTCATGCTTCCTCACTATGACGAAGTATTTGTTATCTAAATTTTCTCACTAAATTCATATGCCCTTTACTGCTTGCTGTTGTTGTTGTTGTTGTCGTTGTTGTCGATGTTGTTGTTGTTGTTGTTATTGTTTCACTAGATAACTGTGGCAAACGTCGCAAAAGATTAAATGGCCTGCATGAGTTTGTGTATTGTAACTTAGTTCGTTCTTTTTGATTTTCATCTGAGTTGTACTATCGTGAGTGTTAACAAAGTTAATAGAGGGTATGGTTTGGAAGTAGGAGATGTTTGTAACTTGATTTGAGGCGATTGCGTAGTAGTAATTTATTATCCAATTTTAAACCATTAATGAATATTAACACCATTTTCATTTTCATTTATAATCTGACGAAATACTTTTGTTTTATACATTGTTGTCTCTTACAGCTCTGATTCAGTTTCTTTTTTTTTTTTTGATCAACAAAAAATAACTTCGAATAAAATCTTAGCCAAAATCTGGTCTTCACAGACTCAGTCCTCTTACCTATTTCATTTTCAACGTCTAACAAATGTGTTTGAAGGACCTGTTCCTCTTATCTAGTACAGATAGCCTGGCCTTAGAAACGACTCTTGTATTTGTTGGTATGATTCGGTTGTTCGAGCATGTAAACTTGTTTCAATATTTCAATTGATGCGCTGGACTTCATCCACTCAGACCGGCTATATTGTTTATCATTACCTTATATATAATACCATTAATGACTGTAACACCGTTTTATTTTATTTTACGTAAAAAAATTGAAGTCGAACTTACTGCCTTTTTCGCTTGTGTGCATGTGGTGTTTTTGAAAACAATCTTTCGAATGAAATGTGAGCAGTCATATTTTCTGTAGGCTTGTAGGCTTGCACTGAATTATTAGCGAATCCGGTTAACGTTTTTGTTTCCTAGTTCAGTTTCTAACGCTTGGGTTTCCTTATACAAATTAAAACAAAAACAATTTTAAGTAGTCTTAACATCAAAATAATCAAATGCATTTTAAGTTTTGTATACGCCTTGCAATTGAATGATGTAAAATAATTCAACTTTAGATTTTGTGTATTTTCATCCTATTTATTTATGAATTGAATACTTGTTTGAATACAAACTAGTTTATCTTCAGATGCTCTATATTTATACTAACTACAGGTTTGATGTTTTATTTCTTGTTTTAGATAGGGCTTAGATAAAAATAAGCTGTATAATTTTAGTTTTTACGTAGTACTTACTTTATTGTTATCATATATTATATGTTATCAGATATCTAATTTATGTCTCTCTCAGTTGTGTATTCTGATCAAACTTATTTAATTCAATATCCCAATGCGTTTTGAAATTGCTACATATTTTGGCGTACTGCTGTTGGCTGCTTAGGGTTACTTTTTTAAGCTGCTGTGCGCATTTTGTATATGGTTGAATTATTCGAGTTTCGTATAAAAATCTACACAAGTAATGTCTGGAAAATTTTGACTTGTTTAGTAGGATGTGTAACGATAATGATAGCAAGAATTAATTGGTTGCGTCCGGATCAATTCATGTCTACGGACATCTTACGTTAACAAAAACTGAGCGTGATTTATATATACAACAGGGGGGGAGGGTGTCTCCCATGGCAACCAACATTTATTCATCGCTACCACCGCACGCTTCACTGAGTTTTTCATATGGCGGCAAGGAAGGCTTCCATATTTTGTTGCATTTTTTTGCGATTTACTACACTTTCTTTACAGTTTTGGATGAAACATGTCTCGAAACTATTAAAGCACATACTGGTAATGATGTATTTAATGTTTTTTGTTTGGATAACACATAAAACGTTGCTAAAAGTAATTTCTTGTGTCTGAATATTAATGGCGGCCGTCGATCTAACGACACAATTTTGCACAAGCAAATGGTCCTTACTATGGAACACAGTGGTTTTGTTCGTTCAAAATAGAAGGTTTTATAGCTAATATGTTTCTCTATCTGATTGTAAAATTTGGATGGCGTTGGTCGCTCGGTTCGTCTCATCAATCTTCTTAAACACAAGAGTACGATATAACCTCAGCAGTCAATACCATCAAAAAGATATGCTTGCACAGGCTAATCACTAAAATGTGAGTTATTTTAAATCATTTTTTGACATTTATTCATGTACTATGCATTGCGAAGTTTAAACAACTATAAATAATTATGGACCTCTTTGTTCATACTTGTAGTCCAAATTTCTATAAAAAAAAAAAAAATTTTATCAAAGCTAAAGCACTATAGCGATTTACAAACACAAGTGGGACAAACTACATCATAGAAGCTTACAATGTAAATAATGACCAATAACTGACTTATTTGAAAGACATACATGCATAATTATGACCCTTTCCGTATTTAGTGTATTAAGAATGATAAATATAGTAAAAACTCATCCAAAGGAGAATGTTTTAACAGTTTGCATTACTTTGTTTATCAAAGGTTCTCCATAATCATATACATAAACATACCGTTAACATTTTTCCCTCAAATTTTTCATATATTGCATGTTAACTTTTTGCAGTTCTTTGACTCAAAAATAATACAAAGCAAATAATGCAACAGCGTCAATAAGAATAAATCTAAAATTACTATGGGAGGAAATGTCGATAAAGAAATGAGTGAGGTGAACATGTAAAGTGGGCTGAAAATGAACTAACCGCAAATAAAAGGATTGATGAGAAGTACGAGACCATGTCAGTAGGTAAAATATACATCAAATGAAAGCTTAGGAAATGCTTTATAAAACCTCCTATTTAGAAGTATATCTGTTTAGTTTTTGGTAGAGAAAATTAAGTATTTCTGAAGACATTTTGCGCGTCCCGAACAAAAACGTTTGATCCCGAGAACGTCCCGCGAAAGTAAAACAGACTAAAAATCACAAGAAACAGTTTGAATCGGAAAATAATTGCACTCTACTAACACTAGAATATACAATAAGAGACACAATCACAATAAATTAAACCACAATAGCTTCCTTGACCTACTTTTTGAGCTTTTTTGTAAAGGTAAGGCTGAGCGACGATGGCGACTACGCGATAACTTACTAGAAGCCAGTCAAGCGTAGCGTTGATTTGTTGGTGGTAGCGATGACTCTGGAGAGCGGCTCATTTGCATACAATAGAGTCACCCCCTCCCTCCTGATATATAAAAAAAATCCTTATACACAATGCGCAAAATCAATTAGTGTTATATGAAGTAAAATAATTTAACCCTGAATAGTTCTTCACCCTTGTCAATAACAGGTTGTTATGTAGCATTTCTATTGTTTCATCTTACTCTTCTTTGTTTGTTATACTAAGTTTCTTACTTTTGACTGAATTCAAAGCAATAGCTATCCAATATATTCGGCCGATAGAAATGGGTTTTGAGTTGTGGTTTGTAGTAATTTCGCTGATTTTTTGCTCTGATGAAGTCAGCAAAAAGTTGGATGCAAGTTGATGTTACTGCGGTGCATGCATGTCACTTTTAGGAGAGTTATTATCATCGATCTTTATTGCACGACTATTTCTGGTTTATTTTTATAAAATCAGAACCATAGCCCGTGTGCACATTCCCTGTGTTTTGAGCGGTGACTGCGATGGTAGATATCTTGTAATCTGTGACCTTGAGCTTTTGTTTGTTTGTTGATTTGTTTGCTTGTTTGTTTCTTTTTTTGTTTGTTTGTTTTGTTTGTTCGTTTGTTTGTTTGTTTGTTTGTTTGTTTGTTTGTTTTTTAACGGCACGGTTTGAGAGTATTATTTAACGTCACTGCATAATAATGTATATAATTCACTTTCCCGCAAATATTCCGGCCATTTTTGTTTTTCAGGGACCTTTTACTCAGTCTTTCTGCTTTAGCATTTTTCCTGTTAGTTTCATCTCTATTGTTGTTGCTTGTTTCACTTTATTGAACGGAAACTATCATTCTATTGTTCATTATAATTTAAGCTTCTAAGCTGTCTTTTAAAATTGAGGACATTGCCTCATTCGTATGTTTCGCTATTTGTTCTCTAACGAAAATATGATCAGTTAATTGAACAATCTTTTGTTAAATTGTGTATATCTCTCATGCAGTTTAGTTTGTGTTTTTAGGCATCTGAGATTTGTTTCCATTGTTATAACATGTCGAAATGTAGTATGTATTTTTATTGGGAACTGATTATTATCAAGTGCTCAAAAGTGGTTACGGCTATCAGTTTGCCTTTCTTTGAATAAAAAAATAAATAAAAAAAATAAAAATAATAAAAATAAAAAATCGCTAAACAGTGTAGGGTCGGTGATTCAAGGTTCTGCAACCTTTTCCGTCCGTATTTTAATCGTAAAGATTATCCTGAGCTCGAGACCGCAAAGGGCCCTTTTGCAGAAACCAGCCCTTTGGAGAACCTTTACTGTTTTGTGCAAATTGTTTCGTTCTGCCGTTAAATTCTTAGTTGTCTATGACACTTGTGATTTTGTGAAATTTTTCTTTAACTGTAATTGACAACTGATAACCATACACTTGCGCAGAGCCGTGTGCAAACTTGACCATTTTTTCACATTTCTTATTAAAGGTTTTTATTCTTATGAAACTGGTACTGTATTGTTACTCGATTTATTAGTTAATCTTAAAATTTGCGCCTTAACCTTTTTAAGCGATTTATGAATTTTTGTCTGTTCAGTTTAAAGACTTTTTGACTTACTATGTTTGTTGGAATTCAAAACTTTGTTGCATGGTTTTTATTAGTATTGGTTTTGTGGACACTTTATAATTTTGTATTTGCTGCTTTTTCTTTGTATTCATCTTTTTGGATAACACTGTTTAGGTGGGTCGAACCGCGTAGTGCACATTGCAGCTCGACTCACCCAAACATGTTTTGTTTGTATTTTTTACAAGGACTTTTAATCCTTTTTTGTAAAAGAATTTCGTAAATTTCTCAGATTACATATTGATCTGGAAGGATGCGCTAAAAATACATGTTGTATGTATCTTGTTCTTCGGAAATTTTATTCCGGTAGCAGCTAAGGAACGTATTTGAAATATGTGTCCATATTTGTTACATTTCTCAATACTTTGTTTTCGTCATGCAGTACTTTTGAATGGTTGCTGTATCTAAATATCGAGCAAATAAAGCGTTATATCTGTCCGACATTTAGATGTTACGTTACATATTGGGGAAGTGGGTCTTGATATTGTTCAAGGCTTCGGACGGGATTAAAATAGCGATATTTTTCTTTTAATGCTCGTTTGTGAACAAATGGTTACGGCTGCTTTAACAAATCATTTTTATCTTTCTTTTTTTTTTTTTAATTTCGGAATTGAAGTAGTTCTAAGTGGCCGTTTAATTGACTCAAGGTTTTAAAACTCTTGGTACGGCTGAAAGATGCGTAATTTTTCTACTTAATTATTCACTATCCGTTCTGATGCATCGTGTCTTTTTGTCTTCAGTTGCTTTCAATTTATAATGCTGAGTTTTCTTTTTTGTTGTTGTTGTTGTTTTTTTTTTTTTTTTTCCTCTTCTTCTCCTTTCCTGGTTTTCCACCTTATCTAATATTGTTCATGTTGTGTAATAGTGCGTACTTCAACGCGATTATTTCTGATAATATGTTTTTTTTTATTATCATTATCATTATTTGTGCTGGATTTCACATAAAAAAGATTCTCTTTGAAAATGTTTATTTTAGATAACTGGGGACAAATTTTAGAATTGAATAACTTTTATCGTTTAAGTTAATTGTATTTTAGAACTGTCAGAATTTACAAATTTAATGATTTATTAAACTTCTTCTACAGGGATAAAATGGTTTAAAAGTTTTTCTACAGGGATATAAAGTTTTTATACAGGGATATAGAGGCTTGGCTTCATTTAGAATTTTCCAATTTTCTACTTCTTCGTCATCATCATCTTCTTTTTCTTCTATTTCTTCTTCTTCTTCTTCTTCTTCTTCTTTTTCGTCTTCTACTTCTTCTTCGTCTTCTTCTTCTTCTTTTTCGTCTTCTACTTCTTCTTCTTCTTCTTCTTCTTCTTCTTTTTCGTCTTTTACTTCTTCTTCTTCTTCTTTTTCGTCTTCTACTTCTTCTTCTTCTTCTTCTTCTTCTAATGCGTCTGTTTTCTGTAGTATTTTCAATTCGTCGCTTTGATTTGTCTGTTTTTCATTTCCAATTTCATTGCCCTGATTGCTGGACTTGGTTGTGTACGATGCGTCATGTATTTCTATGTCGGTCGACTTTTTGTCACGCTCCAATGTTCGTTGACCTTTTTGGTATTCTGCAAACAATCTTTCTCTTATTGAACTTACGAAGGCAAATTGTTTTTCTGTTGTTGGGGCGAGTGAAATTACTTTTTCGCTTTCAGTTGAGGCGCTTTCTTCGATTTCCTCTCGCAAGTACTCACTATCTTCATTGAGCTTCGTTAACGCGCAAACATCACTATTCATGTTGCCAATGATACCTTCCTCTTTTAAGGGTGTCTCTTTTTCATTTTCTGGTAATGGCGTCTTAGATGGAGGTAGATTCTCCTGGATTGTTGTTGAATCACAATCTTGTTCATCAAAGTTTTTAACGTAGTTTGCTTGACTATATAGGCGCTGATTTATGCGTTGGTTTTTACGCTTTAGGTATCTACATCGGTCTATTACGTGACCAGGTTTCTTGCAATAGTTACATGCAACAACTGTTCTTGTACGTCTCTGGTACAAACGTTTCTTTCTGTAGATGCAACAATTTCCACTTGGGTATATGTTGCTATCTTCAAACTGGTTTCTTATTTCCTGGCGGATGAGTTCTCGGACATCTGGTATTGGTTCTGTTCGATACATGGCGCTCTGCACTGTTGGTGCCGCGGCGCAATAGCATCTCTCTGGTGTCGTTGATATGTGTTCAAAGTTACAACTACTTGATCGCCCTTCGACATGACTGTTAGGTGTCGTCACTCCTTCTTCATTTAGTTGTTTGATAATCTCTTGTTTAATTTCTAGAACTAGATCGCTACTTTTCAGTTGTATTGGGTTATCTGACACAACTTCTTTCAGTTTGGCAAAGCTCTCTGCTTCTTGATACGAGGTTGGTTCATGCAAAATTACAGCTTCTTTTATATCACGTCTCAGGCCAGTAATAAAATGTGTCATACGCTCATTATATGGTACATTTAGGCAATTACAAAGTTTCATTATATCTACGGAATATGAACTTACAGTTTCGTGTTCTTTTTGTGTGCGCTCATTTAACATTTGCCTTAAACGATATTTAATTGCTGAAGATAAAAAATAATCCTTTAACGCAGTTAACAATTCATCAATACTCATTTGATTTAGGTTAGGCAATGAATTACACCAGACATTTGCTGTTTCTCTGAGACATAATGGTAATATTTTAGATTGTTTTTCTTTTGGCCACTCAAGGATGTCAGCTAGGCGTTGGAAATGAGATATGAAACTATTTACATCTTCATTTTCCTTGCCTGAAAAAATGGGAAGTTCAAACATGGCTTGCAAATTCATTGCGAGTTAGATTTTATTTTTTATTTCGCTAATTCTTTTCAGTAGTTCAGTTTTTATTTATTGGTTGATTCTTTGTTTGTTTTTTTTTTTCCTCTGTCGGTTTATAACTTATCGCTTCAATTTTCCTTCCCTTTCGTGCGAAGACTTGTCTCAAGTCTTGTATATACAGTTGTGGTTATAATTAAAGTTTTTAGTTTGGACTAGTTTTGCGGTTCGGAGAATTTGAATTCAATGGATACTCGGATGAATGCTGTTATTGAGTTGCTAATGTTCACTACAAACGTTTGGTTTTACAATAAGGAGATCGCATTTGACTTCTCACTGTTTTAATAAAAATGCAATGTTTCAATATTTTAATAAGAACATATAATATACAAGATCGGGATTGCAGGTCACTGGTTAATCTTTTTCTATCTGCTATCTTTGTTTTTGTTTCTTCAGTACTTTCTTCGTTTGTTCCTTTCTTTGTTTACTTTTGTCTTTTCTATACTTCCTTTTTTTTTGGCTTGCTCGAAGGGTTCGAAATAAATAAAAACCTCGACAATACTTGATTAACAATATCTAAACAGACGTAAACATATATATTCGTGAGGGCTAAACGTAGTAATTATCTTGAGCTAAATTGAGTTCTTAATTTATTGTGTAGTCGTGTAAGTTAGCAATGCTATATCAATATTGTATTGCATAATTTTCTTTCTCTATTTGTTACTATGTCCTCTAGCTATCTGTTCTATAGTTCCTCAGTAAGCTGATGTCTTTTTATGTTAGTGACACTATCTAATGTAGTTTGAATGTATTGTATGTATGTAAGCCTTGTTTTGTTCAAGCGCGCTTCAGCAACTTGAGCTATACAAGCATTTTCTATAATCAAAAAAACGTGTATCAGCGTACGCATAAGTTTATACAATTCATTATATACTCCAGAATAGACCAGCTAGAGTCAACTTAAAGTAAGGCTATATAGTTTATGTAAAAGCATGTAAGTTGTTAAGTAAATTAGATTACATTAAATGTTGTGATCGTCATTGTGTAAGTGATTAGGTGCGGCAAAGGCAAACACAGAGATACAAGTATAAAATCAAGAAATCACACTATTCACATAAAGGATACAACACCGATAAGCCATAAGAGGGTTCTCCACCAATGTTGGACCAGCCCAAATGGTTAACTGGGGATCTAGGTCTTGAGGCGTGAGAGTATCCTTTACGATCTTCTTTATTAGTTGTTGTCTACTAGTAGTTATCTTATCATCTTATTATTCTGATCAGTTACATTAAAAGTTTACATCTCAAATTATAGTCTATAAGGGTTTCAGTAACTGTCAATCTAAATAGCTTAAACCTATTCCATAAATGGTATGCCTAATATTAGCACGATTCAACCTTTTGTCAGAAGGTCAATGTCTCATTTTTATCTGCGGACTAGAAAGTTTCAATAGCTTAACGTAGTACAATAAAACTCTCATATAGTTGCGTGAATATAATTAGAGGTGCGCTATTAGGGCTGCAAACCTTTACATAACACAAGGACAAGTACATTATTTATGGCTACATAAGTACATCAGTAATTCCTCTTTTTGGTAACAGGAATATGGTTTGAATACGTCTTCCTAAGTATGGATTGAAGAAAGGATTACAAGTATTTGGCTCACGATCTTCAAGTGTTACTATATTAAAACAAAAATAGCTAAGAGTTTCATTATTCTACGATTCAACATCGCAATACAACATCTCATAAAGTTACGATTAAAAAAAGAAGTAACAATTATTTATTTATTAAAGCAATAAATGAGTAGATGAATGGACTAGTAAATAAATTGATAAATTAATGAAAGAAGAGTGAATGAATGAATAAATTACTTAATTAATTAATGGCTTAGTAAATAAATGGATTAAGGAATGTATTGGCGATTTGCCGTTGCAACCGTTTTTATTGTTTTACGCCCAGAAAATTTGAACTCAAACGAACATCACTTATATCGTTAAAGCAAAGAGGTAGAAAATCCTGATCCCGTTTTGAAAAATCCTTGATCCGCCACTGGAATGATCTGTAATCAATTAATAAACAAATAAAACGATTGAATTACCGATTTAACGAATGATTTAATAAAAGGTGTATTTAAAAAATAAATATTGCCATTGTCAAAGTGTTTTCATGTTGTTTCAAGTTCAAGTTCAAAATCCCACTAAACAAATATTAAATCACTTGCACAAATTGACCCCGCAAATCCACATTTGTAGAGTTAAGTTACGCTGATGTTGGGGAGTTATGAATCATCCCTTTAAATATCCCAAATTATCCTCAATCAATTTTTTTCTGTTAATTTCATTTGCTAATTGAACTCGTTGAAGGAATATAGTTTGCAAGGAAAAATAGCTTTCAGCCAAGATTAGTAGGAATACTAATGTTTGAATAAATACACATTTACTAAGAAGTTAAAAGGTTGAGACTGACATGTATAATTGGAAGAATGAAACAAATGAATGCATGAATTAATACATTTGAATTAAAGTTGGACTCAACCACTTTATAAAAATGGGGAGACGACTTCTCGTTATATTAGGTTTCAAAACCAAATCAGTATTGCTACACATGTTCCAGAAACTTATAGCTTTATTCATATTTTAATTTTATAAAGTTACAAAAAAAAAAACTCTTGACAAATTCCTTTAAATTCATTATTTTTTAGGGGTTGTTAGATTAATAATTGGCTGGTTGTTGCCTTTTGAATTGACTTATTTTTTGTGAGTTTTCGATCCTCGGCATTTTTGTGGTCTTTCAGTTCGATTTTTCGACGATGAAACAAAAATAACCACTAGTTGATCTACAAACATTATTACTGCAGCTACTCCGACTTCCCTTCCTTTTTCGAACTGATCATTTTATGATCAAAACCAAGTTTTTTGTCCATTTTTTCTGCTTGTTTAGGTGGATGGCTTCGTTGGATAGGCAGTAGCCGGGCATATATCTTCTTTGCCAAGGCTAGCTCTCTGGCACTGATATTAAACAGGTTTATCGCATCTTTCCCAATGAAACTGAAAACTTCACGAGGGATTTTTTTTAGTGCCTGAGGTTTCATAGCTGGGGAAGAGAAATGCTAAGTTAGTTGGGTTAGTTTTCTCTGGGAGAAATTATGTTCAATATATCATTAGATCCTGCTTTTCGATCTCCAACAGAACAAGCCATGATGTTACCCCAATGAATTAGGGCAATTGCCAAGAATAAAATGTATAATAATATTGATTTATTTTGTGAAAATAGGCACCAGAAGTGAAAAACATTCACATATATTTACAAATCATGAAAATAACTCTAAAAATCTTCGTAAAATTATTTATGTCATATAAATCTATATCTTATTTATTAAAACTACTTTTACACAAGGAAAACGTACTGTTATAAACGAACTGAGGTAAAAGCAGGAAAATAAATATGTTTAAAACGTTGAGTCTTGTATCTATATTATGTTCAATTGTTACCACCATAGCGAAGGTTTCGTCCATAAGCCGAATGACTCATGGTTTGGTCAAGAAACTCTACTTACTTCTTAAGCGTGCTACAACATTAGCTACGACTGGTTTCTTTACTTCTTGATATTGCACCCTCACACCACCAGGCAGTGCTGTGTTATGGATAAAATCACGTGGCAGTAAACCATCGGTTCTTGGCAGAGGAGATTCGAATCCAAGAAAAAAGACATTCCTGTGCGCTGTGCTTTTGTTTTGCCAGTCTTCCCAAATCTAAAGAAAAAAAAAAGGATTAATATTTTTATTTGAGGCACTACGCCATGTGTTCATCCTAACACAAACAGTTGTGCTGATCAAATGCCAGAACCCTTACCTTATCCACAAAGCCATGATGAAGAAAGAACTCTGGCGCACTCGCAGAATCATTCGTACACATTGTCCCAAATATCCTGCAATGTACAGAATTGTGCAAGAGAAGACGAAGACCTACTTCAAAGTCAGTGAAGTTTATGGGTGGTATATCAAGAACTAAAGCTACTGCGATACTGTCTGGAGGGACTCCGTTAAACCTTCTCTTGAGGCAGAGCGGTGGAGCAGCAGATGGTATCAACTCCCATCGAACTGAGTGGAAAAAATAAATAAAATAAAATAATATTATCTTTAATATATATTTAATTCGTTGAAAACTATATAAGTTTAAGCATTGCCGCACAAATATTGGCGGAGACGAGATTCGCAGCAATGCACAGCGCATAAATAGACGTAACGACCCCTATTTTTTACAAGGTACGTATGTCAAAAATGTCTTGAATACTTGTAAAAAAGTAAGCATATTGCACATGGAGTGCCGATGAAAATATTTGTGAGAGTATATAATTAAATATTTGTATTTGTATTTTATTTATATTTTTTATATACAACTATTATCAAATTTAGAGAAGATTTTTACTTGCAATATTTATAACCCTTAGGAACTTGTCAAAAAGTTGCAAATTGTTCGCTTGAACGTTTGAATAGCTTTAGAAAAGCGAAATCTGAGACGAATAACGTCGTTGTACAATTAATATTTATGGCCTAAATTTCTACCAATGGTAAAACAGATCAATGTTTCATTCACATTATTTGACAAAATTTCCTATGATACACGAAATCAAGTAAAACACGATTTTCTTATTTGCTTACCTTGTCTAAAAGGACCTGTATTGACGCACCCAAATGGTGCTACGCCGTCTCCTCCAAAACCAGAATCCCCACCATACCAAACATCATCTGCATCAGTCTCCCACGGCTTTCCAGATACTATACTCCAATCCCAGTACGCTATGGTAAAGTTACAATCAACCTCTCTCAGTAGATTCTCATACTTAAGCATAAACCATCGATGCCATGCTAGGAAGTGGTCACGCTCGTGGATTGAACTGTTAAAAATTTCCTTGTGAGTTGTAAGGAGACTGTCATACCTGGACTTGTATCTGACAAAGAATGCGAATATACGAAAAAAAGACTTAGGCATCAAAATTACTATGTTGGGCAAGTTAAGAATTACAGAAATCACACGAAGAATAAAAATTAATCTGAATGTTTATTTTTTGTACATTTGTCAGATCCTTAAGATTAAAAATGGCTTTTAAATAGATATTACTACACCTGGCTAAGAACCTGGGTTCAACTACAAACAACCACTTCTTAAGGCACTGACCACCTTAGAACAACAGCAACGCTTGAAACCTGTGCCCGCGAGCAATTTACCGCTGAAAATGTCGCGCGCGCTTCAAATCCCGCTAAGAGGCAACATAAGAATAACACAAGGAGTCTTCGAAATTTATGCTTCAACCAACCAAAAATCTCCTATTTGCACAGGACTCTATGTTTTTCTTTATTTTTTCTAAAGTGTAACTTAAAATTCTTTTGACGAGATTTGAAAAAAAAAAAATCCTGATGACTTTTCATCATCGTTTAGGGTTTCACTTTTCGAAGCGATATATGTAACATATATAATTTATTTTCCATTATTTGTGTAAAATAATGTCTATTTAAAATTCTCTGTGAAAGCTACGTCAATAGCTTTATTGGTTCTTGAGTAATTTTTTTTTTGCAAAATGCATTTTTCGTCATTTGTTTTTAAAAGATGACAAAATATGGCTACATTCAATTTTTCAAAAACGGGCACGGGACTATACAGTTTTTTTTTCATGTTTCAATAAATCGATAAATTCTCTATAAAATATATTTCTAAGAAAAAATCCTGATGACTTTTTGCCTAATTAATCAGGACCCTTAAAGTTAGCAAGAAATCGAAAAAAAAAAATACTGAAAAAAACGCTTGCTTCATAGAATTTTTAAAGGTTTTTATATAGTTTATCTAAGATTTGTATATTTTTTAATATTATTCCGTTAAAAATTCTTTTAAATTGTTGTCAGGATCCAACTGAAAATCACTTTGGGGGAGTAGTTCCCATGTACACTTGTTTAAATATATGATACATGTAAGTCGAATATAACGTAGTAAAGTAGTAATTTATGAATGCGTTCTGTGTGTTGCAATAAAAGATAAGAGAAAGGTTAAGAGAAAAAATATATGTATTATACACACATACCTTAAATCTGTAGAAACTGTCTTGATGATCTTTACATATCGTTTTCGTTCAGCGGTTGTCATTGTAGTGAATTCCTTTCTAATACGAGTACTCTGTGTCAATTCTCCTGATGATAAGCACACACACCGCTGACCACACTTATCGTAGATAACGTCGCCAACTTTGCAAACTAGGGATTTAATAGAGGAAAGTACATAAAACAGCAAGACCAAAAAGGTGTAGACAGCATAAAGGAAACGATAAAATAATTTAGTAAGGAAAACATATATTGCTCGAAGCATTTAGGTGTATATATATTCTTGATAGGAAAACAAAAACACGTAATGAAGACCCCTTATACATTCTTATAATTCAAAAACAACAAAAACTTTATATATCTCAGAAAACAACAACAACCAAAAAACAAACAAACAAACAAAAAATCTACACTTTTTCCTCTAGTGAATATAATCGCAACATTTCTAACTTTACATTTAATAGAGTCTTCCTTTTCCTAGCTATTAGATTCAAGTGCATACATTTTGGGCATTGTGTCACTTTGCAGTGTCGCATCTCTAAGTTAGACCCAGTGCAGTTTAATCCATCGTTGGCTTGATAAGCATTGGAACACTTTCGTGATTTAGATTACCGAAGGTACGTGAGCATTGTCCTAATATACTCCAAGCAGACCAGTTACGGATTCACATTACGGAATTTCGAAATCAATTTAAATTGAGATTCTGAATCTAGCTCAATTGAAGTTATCCATCTTTAGCCATAAATATTTAAACAAAGAACACCGCCAAATAACATTTTCATGAGCTGAGTTTTTTTAGCGGGATTTTTTTTATCCGCATGACGCTATGAAATTTCGATAAAATTGTGTAATGGGAAATATTTGCAAACAAACAAAAAAAGTGCATTCATTCTACGAATATGTATATATTATCCGATATGCATGTGTCTTGTCTTCAAAAGTACATTTAAGTCCGGGAGGGGGGAGGGAAGGGTACTCCCTTCAGAACTGGTTAGGGTAGTGTTCCGCTGGGATATTTTAAGGGTTACCCTGCTTATGACAAAGAAATACCTAACTTCCATACCCTGTTTGTGACATTTGTTTACGAACCGTATATGATTTGTGTGAATATATCAATTCAGACACACGTTCTGCTCTTATCTTTTTTTTAAAGTCAACGATTTTCTGAATACAAAATAATTTCTTTCATTTTTTAGGCCCTGAGTATGGCAGGAAGTTTGGATTAAATCAGAAATAGAGTAGAATTGGATACCCTGTCCATGAGACCAAGGTAGAAAAACCATACGCTGTTCAGCGGATCATCCCCGTACAGACGATATAGGGTAGTACCACTCCCCCCTTGGATTTAAGTGCATAATTTCACCATACATATATTCTGTTGTATTTATGATACGATTGCAGGTAATCAACACTCACGTGAAGGACACGTTGTCATTGCGCATGGATGAGATTCCTTGTCAAGCCCAGTACAGTATCTGCCACCATTTGCTGGTGCAGGGTTCGTACACGTTCTTGATCGTGATTGGCTACCACCACCACACGTGACAGAACAATCTCCCCATGGACTCCATGCTGACCACTGACCATCAAATTGGCCTAAATTAAAATGGAGAATGGGAACTATTATTACCATAGTCTCAAAACTTTTCTTACTATGGAACTGTCTTTTTTTTTTGCTCGAGCAGGCAAACTTTTCTGGTTTTATGTTTGTCTATTAGTGCGAATAAATTGTTAGGAATGTTATTACTGACTTGAATGTTAAAAACGCACAATCTTTATTCACAAGTTGTGAAGATTTGCAAACAAATGAGTGAGTACAGTGTCCACTAAGGTAGCTTTATGGAATGCTTGCACAAAATGAAAACTAAAACTCTTTGATTTTTATCTTAATTTCAATTACGTTTATAATTTGTCATCGGGTTTCGTATTAAAAAGGAGGATAAAACTTGTCTCTGATTAATTTTTTGGCGTTTTGGTCGTGATAACTACGACCTTCTTTAGAAGATGGAATATGCACAGCAAAAGCAAAAACTCTTGGGAGCTATATGTGTTTGTTGATTGATTGTTCGTCACCTATAGAGTGTCACGCTTTACGTTTATATCACTTTTGGAGTAATACCTCTTTGCGATGTTAAAATGCAAATACTTTTAAAATATTCCAATTGCAAAATTTGTACATTTGTCGGTGTGTTTTTCACGAAGATTCCTTAATATCTCAAAATTGCGAATTTGTTAAAGTTTTTAGTACACTTACATGATACTCTGCATTTTTCTTGTTGAACATTATTGTCACATAGAAAAACAAACAATTCATAACAGTCTCTAAATCTCCAACGTAGGCCCTCACCACACCCCCCTGGTGGACTTGTGGAACACGATGACCACTCACCCCACGGACCGTAGAGTTCTGACAATATAACATAAAGCATAATTAATTTAGTATCTTTCTAAACAGTACCAGCCCCTCAGTAATCCCACGAACATACATGCTTTTACAGAAGAAGCATTTGCATATCTGAGAACTAATTTTGATTGTTAATTAATTATAATTATATACGATATGAGTGGAAGATTCGTATAAGGATTTGAACTGACCAATGAGCAGCTAGCAAGCTGTTTTAAACCTAATACATGTCGAATGCCAATATTGTATATAACTTATCGAATGTCTAGTTTAATGTCTATATTGTAGAGTGACAATTTTGAAGTGAAATATAACTTGATAGAGATATATCTATTTGAAGGTAAACTTTATGCAAATTAGGACGAATTCAGGAGCAGGATATAAAGATACTTTCGCTCTACTGATTTTGTATAATTCTGGTGCCATGAATTATAATGAATTTGATAACAGACTTCAATCATCACTATTTACACGGTCTTGCCATATCTCATGATCAGATTCGTGGTAGAGAAAATTTACTAAATTTGATTATAATAAATAAACTTACCTAGACTCAATGCGCTTGAATAACAAACGGCAACAAGGACAATTATCTGCAGAAAGGTGGCCATGTCCTGTATCAAACAAAATCAAAATGTGCATGTTCTATTTTTTAAAGCTTTTAGGTTCAAACTGCTATTTAAAAATTTTATCAAGTTTGATCTTATATCTGTGAATGTACGATGTTTTTCTCTCTGGACTGTTATCAACGCCTATTATTTTCATATTATCAAGACTTTTGTTTGTAACTTTTCACATAGCGTTGCCGTTGCTGAATAAAAGGATACAGGGTTCACGAAAACGCGGTTATAAGTTAGAAATCCCAATGTTTGAAAATCAAAGATTATTAAAAGGACCTAATATTACTCCAACGAAGGAATAACGTCCGAGACGTCAGTATCGCCATCATTCCTTCACGGTAACCAATTTACAAATATATTAATTTGAAACTGTGTCTTCAGAAACACGCAGCCTACACTAGTAGTAGATTACTCGTTCGTATCTTATCAGCACTTATGACTGATGGAGTTGGTACCAGGCAGCTGGACAAAAAAGAGGAAACTTTAAAGATAAGGATATCTGATTTTATAGGGCACTTCCTTTAAAAAATGTGTTTAATATTTATAGTAGAGTTTGTGGTTAGAAATTGGAGTGGTCTTTCAAAAACCCTTGAAACGAAGCGTAGCGATTATATAGTGCAATAAGGCGTAATAAGTTGTATTAAATTTAAAAATCAAAAGACGCTGTGAACTGTTAAGCGTAAAAAGGTTTTGTACAAAGGGTTGTAGAGTGTATTTTACATAGAACAGTTTTCGGGGACATCTATTGTTAATCATATTACCTTTTTCTCGTCTCGAGTTGCTCGACTTACTCTTGTCTACTTGTTAAATGACTACTTTTTCTGTTGCATCCGCATTCCTAGGCCGACAACACTCTAGCTACTAAACACTTGGAAAAGTCATCATTATTCGTAATCAAATATATTTTACATTGCATTACGCGTTCCAGACGGTTTCAGCAGTTTATCAAATCGGCAACGGATTTCGAAACTTTCAAAATGTTGTAATGTAGAAACCATTATACCATGATGAAAATTTTGGTACACCTAACCATGTAAGAGTCATGTAAATTTGGGACCAAAGTTTAAACTATACTGGTCAGCTTTTGAGCAGTCACAATTGTCTGCAAGAAATTCAGGCGTTATAGTATTACTGAGATTACAAGAATGTTGCATGTGACAAAAGCTCACATCGGTACAAACATGTATCGTATGTACACAGGAAAATGTCATCATATATCCACTGGAAAAACTCATACATTTGGAATGTTATTGATAAAATCGAGGAGGCTAGGAGAAAAAAACAATAATTTCCCAAATAAACAAATGAAAATATTTATATTATATTGGTATTTTCGTTAAATTATCACCAATTTACCAAATAAACGGAAATGTATGATACCAACATTAGTCTATTTGCTCATTTTAAATCAATTTATTTGGAAAGTTTTTTTTTGTGTGTTTTCTTGACATGCCCGATTTTATCTAATGACGTACCAAATTTGCGAGTTAATGATTTGTTCTTGTCTTTCATGCCTCAGTTGGTAAAAAAAAATGATTTTGGGAATAAGCGAGAAGTTTGGCATGTAAAAGGAAATTGAACTGATCGATGGAATGATTGATGCTACACATTTGATAAAGCCGTTTTATTTTTATTCATTAATATAGATTTCAAAATTAATAAATAGATTTTTTAAACATACAGTGCTTGACATTTCATAAAAAAAACGTTAGTTTTATTCTATAAAGTTAATTAAATTTTGCAATAGATAGAAAAGTCTTAAAAAGTTTTTCTAAGTCAACAAAAATCTAAAAGCTGTTTTCTTTACGACGTAAAATGCTGTTATTGTAGATATCTACGTTTTTAACTCTTTTTGATTTTAAAACCTTTTTTTCAAATACAAAGAGTAAAGGAAGCCTGCGTTATGATAATTCGTGTGCTCTAATTATGATCCCAAAGGAATGTAATAATGGTAAGGATATTTTAAACGGTAATTTGTATGATTAGAAATAGTGGTCCTCTAGCTAGGGTTTAAATTGAATAAAAATACCTAATATTAGGGGTGTTTATCTTAACTTTAAAAATTCACTTTTAATTGTCCATTTTTTGTAGATTTTTATTTTTTAGGTGACCTTACGCCGTTTCGCCGTTGGCCGTTTCGTGTTTACCTCACTGTCTACTGACACAACTACCGATACACGTGTTTCTTTTTTCGCATGACTATCTTGTGATCATAGCCCAGTTTTTTGTCCATTTTTGCAGCTTTCTTAGCTGGACGGCTACGGACCATTGGTTGTAGAAGGGCATTAATCTTCCTTGCTTCCGCTAGTTCCTTAGCACTAACGTGAAACATCTTTACAGCATCTTTCCCAATGAAGCTGAAACCTTCACGCGGAATTCGTCGCAGTGCAGGTGGGCTCATAGCTGTACAAGAGAAAACAAGTTTTTTGGGACCATGTTTATGTATGTTTTAATAAATGTGAACAGATTCATTATACTCAAAACACCCCAAGCGTACCCACCAGACGTTCCTTGTTGATTTCATGATTAGAATATTGAATTGACTATTTAGATTCCAATAATCACATTTGAAAACAAGTCTACAAAATTCAAAATAACGTATTTACAAAAAAGTCTTAAATAAGCAAAATAACGTCTTTTTTGCCATGAAAAACTTCGGCGAGAGCTTCTAGGCAGTTTAATCTTTCAGTTAAAGATTTTCAAAGTTCTGTCTAAAACGTCAACAATTTGAACAATCAAATCAAGATTCAAAGAATGAAATCAACAATGAACTTTTAGTGGGTAAGCTTGAGGTGCTTTGACTGTTATTAAATGGTATTCACTAAAATTAGGGACAAAATTTAGTGAAAAAACTCGCATAAATTGTACCAATGAAGAGTTGACCATTATTTTGTTTGCCAATATATCATCGTCGTCCCTTCTCTCCCCCCCCCCCCCCCTTAAAGTTTTCCCTGCCTTTGACAAGACCTCCAAACGTGATTTGATTACAAATACAATATGTGTAGTGAGTGGATTTCAGGTGTAATACAGAAGTACTGTATTCGGAAATATATCCTGATATTTTTGTCCCTGACTGTAGCTCTATTATGCAGTAGATGGCATATTTCTCTAGTTTAGTTGCAAAAATCAATGAATTTTTTGCAAGCTATCATACAAAAGAATCAGATCTACTTTGGATCGTAGTGCGGAAGATAATGGCATACGCACACTAGCGAAAAAAAAGCAACAACAAAACAACAACAACAAAACCAAAAGAACATCAACAAAAAAGCGCATCAAAAGCGTGTTTGTTTGTAATTATTCCAATATACTTGTTTCTTAAACAACAAGAACGTATTACGCCATCATATGCATTTTGTAAAACTTAGTATAAAATCCTGAGAAATGAATACATTAAAAAAACCGGTGAGTACCTCATATTTTCTTTGTACTTTGAAATTTGGATAACCAGAATACTTACATCTTACGCGTGCTACAACATTAGCTACGACTGGTTGCCTTACTGGTTCATATTCCACCCTTACACCACCAGGCAGTGCATTGCTATGGATAAAGTCACGTGGTAGTAAACCATTGGCTCTTGGTAGAGGAGAGTTTAAGCCAAGAAAGAATGCGTTCCTGTGTGCTGAAGTTCTCTTCTGCCAATCTTCCCATATCTACGGAAGTAAAAAGAAAGATTGCTTCGCATATTAATTGTTGTTTTTTTGGCGTTTTTCATCTTCGTTTTCAAATTTTCTCATTTTGAAAATGTAATGTTATACTATAAAGAAAGAAATATAACCATATTTTACACTAATCAACTAATCAAAGAAGCTGAATTTTGATTACAGAAGCATTTTAAAATTTCACTCGTTCAATCTCGGTAATGTTTGCCTTTCTCGCTCAAAATATTGAACGATATTTGTATATTCTTAGAATCCTATTGTATCAATACAATTGGATTTCAAATTAACTTTTGCCTTAAAGGCTCTAAGGAGCTTTCTTTGTTCTAGCATGTATTAATTTAAGTCGCTAGCATTGATTATGTATTCTTAGTTGAAAATAATCTAAATGTAGATCGAAATATCCTACAATAAAACAACATCAGGCATAGGGTAAAGGATGGACTGGACCCTTGGACACTTGGACCATTGGACTCCTGGACCCATGGATTCTTTATAAAATTCAATATTTAGAACCACACACTAAGTATAAATAACTTTTTTTAAGAAACATGACAATTATTTTTAAATTATTTTTATCATATCAGAACTACAAGAATTTTGTCGTCGTTTAAGCATTCTATTTTTTTTCTTAAAGTTGTCTAGCAAAGTTTACTAGAGTTACAAATAACGAAAAAAAAAAACGAAGACAAATATCTCCAAAATAGTGATTCTCAGTGACAGATATGTGAAGCAATAAGGAGCACTTAACCATCCTGATATGCGAATATGAACTCAGTTGTGATACGGTGAGGGTGGAACACTTTCAAAATGGGCTGATTGACACCCATGATGACACAACATATACAGATCTCTAGCAACAAAGAAAGAACACATCCACTAAGATAAGCTATAAAAGATAACAATAGTGTAAATTCCCGAGGCGAGGGAATAGATCAATATGAATTACCCTTATAAAAGTGTTCCATGGTTGCATGCAGACTTACAATTACTAAACAAATACATGTGCATACTAAGATAACAAAGTAATCAGTGGAAAACTAGCAAAAACAAATAACCTGCCATGTGAAAATGATAACAACAGCAAGATATCACATTAATTTTGTGGTTTTTGTTGTACCACATCAAAAGTAAACTGAACAAAACAGAAAACTTGTGGTGTTTTCCATAACTCATTTTTTAACTCTTGGAGTTTCCTTGGTCACTGTACTTCATAGAACGAATTACAAAATAACACTTAATTCCATGCTTTTCCTGGTGACAAAAATTAAACGAAACCAAAGATAAGACCCCCTTCATTGTCTTCAAACTGTAAAGTTATTATTTTTTAGTTGTGTTAAATATGTTTTTTTTTAGGAATTTCCATTTTTTTCAGTTTTTTCTTTGCGTATTAATCAATTCTGTACTTATTTATTGATTGACTTTTTCTTAATTTATTTCATTTTGTATTTATTTTTATTTGTTTTTAATACTCGGTATTTTCACTTTCCCATTTTTTCATTTCTTTCACTTTTTCACTTTCTCGCTTTTGTCATTCGAGTGGTCATTCGTGGTCATTCAGGGGAAGTGATCTTTTTAGGCCCCAGGGTCGGGTTGTTCAAAGCTCGATTAGCACTAATCCTGGGTTAGCTCTTAAGAAAACCTATAGAGTTAACCCTGGATTAGCACTAATCGAGCTTTGAACAACCGGCCACAGAAGAAGTAAAAATGTGTCTTTAATGTTTACTGAGATAAACAAGTCTATCAATCTATAATTCTTGTCGCATTCTTGACAAACTAACGGTGGAAGGGGAAAATGACATGGTCAGTGCGCTAGGCAAAACAAATGAAAAAAACGCAAAGGTAGCAATCAAAGAAAAAACATTGTTCCACTACGAACCAATGCTGCAAGCCAAGAGAATAACAAAATCATGAAAGGCCGAAAAGTACGTTATTAATCCTCCTTTTTAAGAGTACCCTTAGCAAATCGGTACGTATATATAGGCTTGTAAAACTAACCGAAAACTAACGAGAGAAAGTTGAACTGTCCGGCTAAGGGCACAAGTTTTGATAGTACGTGGAGGCTGGATGCCATATCTTTGTGAAATTTGTGTCCGTGAATGTACGCCTGCTCCATTGATGGATTTTCTCGCTCGTTTCCACCATACATTATTACATGGTATAAATCTTTGCTAAGTAAGTTCATGGTAAAATATCAGTCTAGTTTTTTTTAATAATACTGCTTTTGTTGGAGATGGAAAAAGAAACGATTTAGATTTATTTTCATTTATATTTTTAATCCATCGATTTAATATTTCGAATGATTTTTTTACTTTTTAAATTTATTTTGGGAATCAATGGGTCCAAGAGTCCAATGGTCCAAGGGTCCAGTCCAAGTTTTACCCTATGCCACAACATCATGTTAAGTTTTTTCGGACTTGTCTTCATTTTATATTTGTATAGGGATAACAATTTTCCTTTAAATTTAGTTAAGAATTTGAGTATTTGAGCATTTCAGTTGTAATCACTTCTCTCTTCTCTCTCACGTCTTTTTTATCATGAAATTAAACCAGCAAGCATTCAGACCAGTCAAATCTTGATTACCTTGTCTATAAAGCCATGATGGAGAAAGAACTCGGGCGCACTCGCCGAATCACCCTCACACATTGTCCCTGATATCATACAATGCACAGAATTGTGCAAATTCACACGAAGAGCTACTTCAAATCCAATGAAATTTGTGGGTGGTGTGTCCAGAACTAAAGCTACTGCGATAGTGTCTGGAGGGATACTGTTGAACCTTCTCTTGAGGCATCGAGGTGGAGAAACAGATGGTACTAACTGCCATTGACCTATATGGAAAAATTGTCCCATTATCTAAGTTAGTTGTTGAAAATCTCTTTATATCTTTTCTATGATTTTCGGGTGCACAATTCTTCAAAAGAATGTTATGTTTTAATCAATTTTTCTTACTTGCTTACCTTGTCTAAAAGGGCCTGTATTGACGCACCTAAGTGGTGCTACGCCGTTTCCTCCAAGACCAGAATCCCCACCATACCAAACGTCATCTGCATCAGTCTCCCACGGCATTCCCGATACTATGCTCCAGTCCCAGTACGCTACGGTAAAGTTACAATTAACTTCTCTCAGTAGATTTTCATACTGTAACAAATACCATCGATGCCATGTGAGGAAGTGCTCACGTTCGTGAATTCCAAAACCGTTGAATATTTCCTTGTGAATTGTAATGAGAGCGTCATATCGGGACTTGTACCTAGAAAAAAAAAAAGAAAGAAAAAAAGAAATTGTATTAACAAAATAAACAGACTGTTGTTTGATACTTATATGGGACTCTAAAAATCACACACATAAACATATTCACACTCAATAGCTTTGAGACATTTGCGCTCTGATAAGCTCCGTTGACGCGATAAAAACAAAATGGCGGCCTGATTCAACGGCAAGTAAATTGAAAAAAATCTCTTTCCTGTGCAATAAAAAC
Organism: Diadumene lineata; assembly: GCA_918843875.1. Lineage (NCBI taxonomy): Eukaryota > Metazoa > Cnidaria > Anthozoa > Actiniaria > Diadumenidae > Diadumene > Diadumene lineata. The sequence continues at coordinate 6,305,534 of OU974077.1, forward strand.
AAAGCATAACAAAACAATTATTCCATTTATGATCTATCACTTCGTATATGGCTGATAGGGAAAGCCTTAATATTAATATTTAATCACTTATATTTCGCTAATCTCAATTTACATTTTCATTAGCGCAGAACTTTAAATAAAACAAAATTGAACAAATAATTGTGATTAATATAGTATATAAATATACTAAGACACTTATGCTGAATTAATGTATTAATGTTATATCCTAAGAATTATTATTTAAAATATGTTCTTGAGAAAAAATGACTGAAAAAAAAAACTCTGATAGAAATCTTATGTTTTAAATGACTAGCAATTAAATGCTTCTTCAAAAAGATGTGTTTTGAGACCTTTATTATGTAAAGAAATATTTTGCATGGAATCCCAGTTTCTAGGGCCCCAGATGCATTGCTAGACGATCGCGAGACTTCGAAGGAAGAGTCTATATTTTATTTGTGTGGATTGACTATGTATACATACTTTGAATTTGTAGAAGCAGTTTTTATGGTTTCCACATATCGCTGTCTTTCAGCGGTTGTCATCGTGGTGAATTCCTTTCTAATACGAGTACATTGTGTCAATTCTCGTGATGATGAGCAGACACAACGCTGACCACACTTATCGTAGATAACGTCGCCAACTTTGCAAACTATATTTAATCAAACAAGAATTGAATGAAACTAAAATAGATGATAATAGTAGAATTTATTGTATCAGTTGGAATATTATATATTCATTTTTTTTTTCATATTGGAATGTTCCGCTGTGATAGCCTGACGATACTTCTTTTTAAATCATCGATCTTTAAGGTAATTCCGTAGAAATAAAACTAGCGATAGAATTTTGATAACAGTTTCTACAGTGAAACAATTTCAATTTTCCATCAAAAATATAAAATCAAAAAACGTTGAGACCACTGTATTGGATTTCGCGAGAAAAATTTTTAAAGTATACCCATTTTTATCAATTTAGAGTCTAACATTCAAACATGGGCATCCTTCTTAAAAGTATATCTTTACTCAGCTTGGTCAATACCAAATGTGTTTCAATCTGCTCATTATACACTGGGCTACCGACTCAAAACTAAAGATTTTCAATAAAATTGAACAGATAAAAGAAATGTAGCAAAAATTAACAAAATTCTCGAGTTTTTAAGGGCCTCATCCATGCTATGAACGAAACACTTTTCGAAATATCAAAAAATCTAGTTATCGAATTTGTTAATCGATCATATATGTTTTAAAAAAATAATTTAAAATGATGTTATGAAATAAAAAAGATAGGGGCAACGAGATATTTTGAAAATAAAACCCTCAAATTATATAATATCAGGGCTTTACCGAGTGTGGACTGGGGTGAGCAGACTCGTACTTTTTTGCTTGGAAACGTAAAAACTATTCGAATTTTTTACGTTAATGTTTTTCTCAGACATATCTCTGTATTTGCTTATGATAAGAAATGTAAAACTCTAAAATTCGAAATATGCGCAGAACTGTGCGCAGTTCAAAACTACGGAAATACCTTGAATATATATATTATAATATATACATATATTAATATACAATCCAATAAAAAGATAAACATTTCCAATCACAAAATATTTTTACAGCATTTGTTTATAATTAACTTATCGTGATCGACTACCACCACCACTGTTGAAGAACAATCACCCCATGTTTTCCATTCTGACCACTAACCATTAACTTAGTCTAAAGACGAGAATGCTTTCCAGAAACATAAATTAGAACTTGGGTTTATATTAAAGATGCATACCTTGACATGCATTTGTCCCGCATACTCTTGTTTCTGTTTTATTTCCAACACAATCTTTACCACCATTGGCTGGTGCAGGGTTGGTACACGTTCTTGATCGGGATTGGCTACCACCTCCACACGTGACAGAACAATTTCCCCATGGATTCCAGTCAGACCACTTACCATCAACTAACAGCAAATTTACAAAAAAATATTATTGTATTGTAGTTTTAGATAATGGGAAATGTATCACATGCTATGATTTCTAATTAATCAATAGCATCATCACTTTTTCTAACAACCCTCTACAAACAATACCCTTGTTACTGGGAACCAAGACTGTGATGGAAAGCTATTATTACCTATACATTCATTTGCCCCGCATTCTCTTGTTTCAGTCTCGTCTCCAACGCAATCTTTACCACCATTAGCTGGTGCAGGGTTGGTACATGTTCTTGATCGTGATTGGCTACCACCACCACCACACTTGACAGAACAATTTCCCCATGGCGACCAGTCAGACCACTGACCACCAACTAACGAAAATTAGATTAAAAACAAAAATGATGTTAAATTATAGATTTTGGTAATATGACATGTATCACATGCCATGATTTCTAATTAAAGGGACACTGTCATGAGGTGCGCATGCGCGAGTAAACTTGAAAAATTAGGCCAATTTTCTCAAGTTGGTAAATCCAAGATGGCGGCGCATCGCTTAGGAAAAGGGGACTGGACGAAAACGAAGACATTTGGACAAATACAATATATAAAAGAATGGCAAAAACTACACAAAAGAATATATTTAGAAGGAAAACATACAAAGCTCTGTGAGATGCTAAATATGAAGCAAGTTACGAAAAGTGTAGAGACAATGATTTCTTCGGCGATCATTTGTTGTCATTGGAATTACGCCAAAAGAAGTAAGACGAGAAAATGTGCATTTCTTTCGCTTTAAGTGTTGGATTGTGATGTACTTTTGTAATTTTCTTTTCCTTTTTGTCAAATAACGAAGTCGTTGAAATTATAATTCAAATTTAATTTGGTGTATACAAGTTGCAGTTGTGAAACACGCAATTTTACATTTACAGCTTTCTTTGAAAATATATTAGCTTTGTAAACATTTCTGTTTGTGTAAACCATCAATACCTGTAAATAAATAGCTAAAAAAAAGATTTTTGTTATACGGTATGCTTAAAAAATGCAGCTAATGCAATGTATAGCCATAAAAAGCAATTTATTGTGTCTCAAATTGAGAGCGTTACTGTGCATGCCATCCATTGATAGTGTCCCTTCAATCAATGGCATCATCACTTTTTCTAACAACTATCTACAAACAATAGACTTGTTACTGGCAACCAAGACTGTGATGGAAAGCTATTATTACCTATACATGCATTTGTCCCGCATTCTCTTGTTTCAGTCTCGTCTCCAACGCAATCTTTACCACCATTAGCTGGTGCAGGGTCGGTACACGTTCTTGATCGTGATTGGCTACCACCACCACCACACTTGACAGAACAATTTCCCCATGGCGCCCAGTCAGACCACTGACCATCAACTAACGAAAATTATAATAAAAACAAAAAATGATGTTTTATTTTAGATTTTACTAATATGACATGTTCACATGCCATGATTTCTAATTAAAGCGACACTGTCATGAGGTGCGCATGCGCGAGTAAACTTGAAAAATTAGGCCAATTTTCTCAAGTTGGTAAATCCAAGATGGCGGCGCATCGCTTAGGAAAAGGGGACTGGACGAAAACGAAGACATTTGGACAAATACAATATATAAAAGAATGGCAAAAACTAAACAAAAGAATATATTTAGAAGGAAAACATACAAAGCACTGTGAGATGCTAAATATGAAGCAAGTTACGAAAAGTGTAGAGACAATGATTTCTTCGGCGATCATTTGTTGTCATTAGAGTTACGCCAAAAGAAGTAAGACGAGAAAATGTGCATTTCTTTCGCTTTAAGTGATGGATTATGATGTACTTTTGTAATTTTCTTTTCCTTTTTGTCAAATAACGAAGTCGTTGAAATTATAATTCAAATTTAATTTGGTGTATACAAGTTGCAGTTGTGAAACACGCAATTTTACATTTACAGCTTTCTTTGAAAATATATTAGCTTTGTAAACATTTCTCTTTGTGTAAACCATCAATACCTGTAAATAAATAGCTAAAAAAAAGTTTTTTGTTATACGGTATGCTTAAAAGATGCAGCTAATGCAATGTATAGCCATAAAAAGCAATTTATTGTGTCTCAAATTGAGAGCGTTACTGTGCATGCCATCCATTGATAGTGTCCCTTCAATCAATGGCATCATCACTTTTTCTAACAACTATCTACAAACAATAGACTTGTTACTTGCAACCAAGACTGTGATGGAAAACTATTATTACCTATACATGCATTTGTCCCGCATTCTCTTGTTTCAGTCTCGTCTCCAACGCAATCTTTACCACCATTAGCTGGTGCAGGGTCGGTACACGTTCTTGATCGTGATTGGCTACCACCACCACCACACTTGACAGAACAATTTCCCCATGGCGCCCAGTCAGACCACTGACCATCAACTAACAAAAATTATAATAAAAACAAAAAATGATGTTTTATTTTAGATTTTACTAATATGACATGTTCACATGCCATGATTTCTAATTAAAGCGACACTGTCATGAGGTGCGCATGCGCGAGTAAACTTGAAAAATTAGGCCAATTTTCTCAAGTTGGTAAATCCAAGATGGCGGCGCATCGCTTAGGAAAAGGGGACTGGACGAAAACGAAGACATTTGGACAAATACAATATATAAAAGAATGGCAAAAACTACACAAAAGAATATATTTAGAAGGAAAACATACAAAGCACTGTGAGATGCTAAATATGAAGCAAGTTACGAAAAGTGTAGAGACAATGATTTCTTCGGCGATCATTTGTTGTCATTGGAATTACGCCAAAAGAAGTAAGACGAGAAAATGTGCATTTCTTTCGCTTTAAGTGATGGATTATGATGTACTTTTGTAATTTTCTTTGCCTTTTTGTCAAATAACGAAGTCGTTGAAATTATAATTCAAATTTAATTTGGTGTATACAAGTTGCAGCTGTGAAACACGCAATTTTACATTTACAGCTTTCTTTGAAAATATATTAGCTTTGTAAACATTTCTGTTTGTGTAAACCATCAATACCTGTAAATAAATAGCTAAAAAAGATTTTTGTTATACGGTATGCTTAAAAAATGCAGCTAATGCAATGTATAGCCATAAAAAGCAATTTATTGTGTCTCAAATTGAGAGCGTTACTGTGCATGCCATCCATTGATAGTGTCCCTTCAATCAATGGCATCATCACTTTTTCTAACAACCATCTACAAACAATAGACTTGTTACTGGGAACCAAGACTGTGATGGAAATCTATTATTACCTATACATGCATTTGTCCCGCATTCTCTTGTTTCAGTCTCGTCTCCAACGCAATCTTTACCACCATTAGCTGGTGCAGGGTTGGTACACGTTCTTGATCGTGATTGGCTACCACCACCACCACACTTGACAGAACAATTTCCCCATGGCGCCCAGTCAGACCACTGACCATCAACTAACGAAAATTATAATAAAAACAAAAAATGATGTTTTATTTTAGATTTTACTAATATGACATGTTCACATGCCATGATTTCTAATTAAAGCGACACTGTCATGAGGTGCGCATGCGCGAGTAAACTTGAAAAATTAGGCCAATTTTCTCAAGTTGGTAAATCCAAGATGGCGGCGCATCGCTTAGGAAAAGGGGACTGGACGAAAACGAAGACATTTGGACAAATACAATATATAAAAGAATGGCAAAAACTACACAAAAGAATATATTTAGAAGGAAAACATACATAGCTTGGTGAGATGCTAAATATGAAGCAAGTTAGGAAAAGTGTAGAGACAATGATTTCTTCGGCGATCATTTGTTGTCATTGGAATTACGACTAAAGAAGTAAGACGAGAAAATGTGCATTTTTTTCGCTTTAAGTGATGGATTATGATGTACTTTTGTAATTTTCTTTTCCTTTTTGTCAAATAACGAAGTCGTTGAAATTATAATTCAAATTTAATTTGGTGTATACAAGTTGCAGTTGTGAAACACGCAATTTTACATTTACAGCTTTCTTTGAAAATATATTAGCTTTGTAAATATTTCTGTTTGTGTAAACCATCAATACCTGTAAATAAATAGCTAAAAAAAAGATTTTTGTTATACGGTATGCTTAAAAAATGCAGCTAATGCAATGTATAGCCATAAACATCAATTCATTGTGTCTCAAATTGAAAGCGTTACTGGGCATGCCATCCATTGGCAGTGTCCCTTCAATCAATGGCATCATCACTTTTTCTAACAACTATCTACAAACAATAGACTTGTTACTGGCAACCAAGACTGTGATGGAAAGCTATTATTACCTATACATGCATTTGTCCCGCATTCTCTTGTTTCAGTCTCGTCTCCAACGCAATCTTTACCACCATTAGCTGGTGCAGGGTTGGTACACGTTCGTGATCGTGATTGGCTACCACCACCACCACACTTGACAGAACAATTTCCCCATGGCGCCCAGTCAGACCACTGACCATCAACTAACAAAAATTATAATAAAAACAAAAAATGATGTTTTATTTTAGATTTTACTAATATGACATGTTCACATGCCATGATTTCTAATTAAAGCGACACTGTCATGAGGTGCGCATGCGCAAGTAAACTTGAAAAATTAGGCCAATTTTCTCAAGTTGGTAAATCCAAGATGGCGGCGCATCGCTTAGGAAAAGGGGACTGGACGAAAACGAAGACATTTGCACAACTACAATATATAAAAGAATGGCAAAAACTACACAAAAGAATATATTTAGAAGGAAAACATACATAGCTTGGTGAGATGCTAAATATGAAGCAAGTTAGGAAAAGTGTAGAGACAATGATTTCTTCGGCGATCATTTGTTGCCATTGGAATTACGCCAAAAGAAGTAAGGCGAGAAAATGTGCATTTCTTTCGCTTTAAGTGATGGATTATGATGTACTTTTGTAATTTTCTTTTCGTTTCTGTCAAGTAACGAAGTCGTTGAAATTATAATTCAAATTTAATTTGGTGTATACAAGTTGCAGTTGTGAAACACGCAATTTTACATTTACAACTTTCTTTGAAAATATATTAGTTTTGTAAACATTTCTGTTTGTGTAAACCATCAATACCTGTAAATAAATAGCTAAAAAAGATTTTTGTTATACGGTATGCTTAAAAAATTCAGCTAATGCAATGCATAGCCATAAAAAGCAATTTATTGTGTCTCAAATTGAGAGCGTTACTGGGCATGCCATCCATTGACAGTGTCCCTTCAATCAATGGCATCATCACTTTTTCTAACAACCATCTACAAACAATAGACTTGTTACTGGGAACCAAGACTGTGATGGAAATCTATTATTACCTATACATGCATTTGTCCCGCATTCTCTTGTTTCAGTCTCGTCTCCAACGCAATCTTTACCACCATTAGCTGGTGCAGGGTTGGTACACGTTCTTGATCGTGATTGGCTACCACCACCACCACACTTGACAGAACAATTTCCCCATGGCGCCCAGTCAGACCACTGACCATCAACTAACGAAAATTATAATAAAAACAAAAAATGATGTTTTATTTTAGATTTTACTAATATGACATGTTCACATGCCATGATTTCTAATTAAAGCGACACTGTCATGAGGTGCGCATGCGCGAGTAAACTTGAAAAATTAGGCCAATTTTCTCAAGTTGGTAAATCCAAGATGGCGGCGCATCGCTTAGGAAAAGGGGACTGGACGAAAACGAAGACATTTGGACAAATACAATATATAAAAGAATGGCAAAAACTACACAAAAGAATATATTTAGAAGGAAAACATACATAGCTTGGTGAGATGCTAAATATGAAGCAAGTTAGGAAAAGTGTAGAGACAATGATTTCTTCGGCGATCATTTGTTGTCATTGGAATTACGACTAAAGAAGTAAGACGAGAAAATGTGCATTTTTTTCGCTTTAAGTGATGGATTATGATGTACTTTTGTAATTTTCTTTTCCTTTTTGTCAAATAACGAAGTCGTTGAAATTATAATTCAAATTTAATTTGGTGTATACAAGTTGCAGTTGTGAAACACGCAATTTTACATTTACAGCTTTCTTTGAAAATATATTAGCTTTGTAAATATTTCTGTTTGTGTAAACCATCAATACCTGTAAATAAATAGCTAAAAAAAAGATTTTTGTTATACGGTATGCTTAAAAAATGCAGCTAATGCAATGTATAGCCATAAACATCAATTCATTGTGTCTCAAATTGAAAGCGTTACTGGGCATGCCATCCATTGGCAGTGTCCCTTCAATCAATGGCATCATCACTTTTTCTAACAACTATCTACAAACAATAGACTTGTTACTGGCAACCAAGACTGTGATGGAAAGCTATTATTACCTATACATGCATTTGTCCCGCATTCTCTTGTTTCAGTCTCGTCTCCAACGCAATCTTTACCACCATTAGCTGGTGCAGGGTTGGTACACGTTCGTGATCGTGATTGGCTACCACCACCACCACACTTGACAGAACAATTTCCCCATGGCGCCCAGTCAGACCACTGACCATCAACTAACAAAAATTATAATAAAAACAAAAAATGATGTTTTATTTTAGATTTTACTAATATGACATGTTCACATGCCATGATTTCTAATTAAAGCGACACTGTCATGAGGTGCGCATGCGCAAGTAAACTTGAAAAATTAGGCCAATTTTCTCAAGTTGGTAAATCCAAGATGGCGGCGCATCGCTTAGGAAAAGGGGACTGGACGAAAACGAAGACATTTGCACAACTACAATATATAAAAGAATGGCAAAAACTACACAAAAGAATATATTTAGAAGGAAAACATACATAGCTTGGTGAGATGCTAAATATGAAGCAAGTTAGGAAAAGTGTAGAGACAATGATTTCTTCGGCGATCATTTGTTGCCATTGGAATTACGCCAAAAGAAGTAAGGCGAGAAAATGTGCATTTCTTTCGCTTTAAGTGATGGATTATGATGTACTTTTGTAATTTTCTTTTCGTTTCTGTCAAGTAACGAAGTCGTTGAAATTATAATTCAAATTTAATTTGGTGTATACAAGTTGCAGTTGTGAAACACGCAATTTTACATTTACAACTTTCTTTGAAAATATATTAGTTTTGTAAACATTTCTGTTTGTGTAAACCATCAATACCTGTAAATAAATAGCTAAAAAAGATTTTTGTTATACGGTATGCTTAAAAAATTCAGCTAATGCAATGCATAGCCATAAAAAGCAATTTATTGTGTCTCAAATTGAGAGCGTTACTGGGCATGCCATCCATTGACAGTGTCCCTTCAATCAATGGCATCATCACTTTTTCTAACAACCATCTACAAACAATAGACTTGTTACTGGGAACCAAGACTGTGATGGAAATCTATTATTACCTATACATGCATTTGTCCCGCATTCTCTTGTTTCAGTCTCGTCTCCAACGCAATCTTTACCACCATTAGCTGGTGCAGGGTTGGTACACGTTCTTGATCGTGATTGGCTACCACCACCACCACACTTGACAGAACAATTTCCCCATGGCGCCCAGTCAGACCACTGACCATCAACTAACGAAAATTATAATAAAAACAAAAAATGATGTTTTATTTTAGATTTTACTAATATGACATGTTCACATGCCATGATTTCTAATTAAAGCGACACTGTCATGAGGTGCGCATGCGCGAGTAAACTTGAAAAATTAGGCCAATTTTCTCAAGTTGGTAAATCCAAGATGGCGGCGCATCGCTTAGGAAAAGGGGACTGGACGAAAACGAAGACATTTGGACAAATACAATATATAAAAGAATGGCAAAAACTACACAAAAGAATATATTTAGAAGGAAAACATACATAGCTTGGTGAGATGCTAAATATGAAGCAAGTTAGGAAAAGTGTAGAGACAATGATTTCTTCGGCGATCATTTGTTGTCATTGGAATTGCGACTAAAGAAGTAAGACGAGAAAATGTGCATTTTTTTCGCTTTAAGTGATGGATTATGATGTACTTTTGTAATTTTCTTTTCCTTTTTGTCAAATAACGAAGTCGTTGAAATTATAATTCAAATTTAATTTGGTGTATACAAGTTGCAGTTGTGAAACACGCAATTTTACATTTACAGCTTTCTTTGAAAATATATTAGCTTTGTAAATATTTCTGTTTGTGTAAACCATCAATACCTGTAAATAAATAGCTAAAAAAAAGATTTTTGTTATACGGTATGCTTAAAAAATGCAGCTAATGCAATGTATAGCCATAAACATCAATTCATTGTGTCTCAAATTGAAAGCGTTACTGGGCATGCCATCCATTGGCAGTGTCCCTTCAATCAATGGCATCATCACTTTTTCTAACAACTATCTACAAACAATAGACTTGTTACTGGCAACCAAGACTGTGATGGAAAGCTATTATTACCTATACATGCATTTGTCCCGCATTCTCTTGTTTCAGTCTCGTCTCCAACGCAATCTTTACCACCATTAGCTGGTGCAGGGTTGGTACACGTTCGTGATCGTGATTGGCTACCACCACCACCACACTTGACAGAACAATTTCCCCATGGCGCCCAGTCAGACCACTGACCATCAACTAACAAAAATTATAATAAAAACAAAAAATGATGTTTTATTTTAGATTTTACTAATATGACATGTTCACATGCCATGATTTCTAATTAAAGCGACACTGTCATGAGGTGCGCATGTGCGAGTAAACTTGAAAAATTAGGCCAATTTTCTCAAGTTGGTAAATCCAAGATGGCGGCGCATCGCTTAGGAAAAGGGGACTGGACGAAAACGAAGACATTTGCACAACTACAATATATAAAAGAATGGCAAAAACTACACAAAAGAATATATTTAGAAGGAAAACATACATAGCTTGGTGAGATGCTAAATATGAAGCAAGTTAGGAAAAGTGTAGAGACAATGATTTCTTCGGCGATCATTTGTTGCCATTGGAATTACGCCAAAAGAAGTAAGGCGAGAAAATGTGCATTTCTTTCGCTTTAAGTGATGGATTATGATGTACTTTTGTAATTTTTTTTTCGTTTCTGTCAAGTAACGAAGTCGTTGAAATTATAATTCAAAAATTTAATTTGGTGTATACAAGTTGCAGTTGTGAAACACGCAATTTTACATTTACAACTTTCTTTGAAAATATATTAGTTTTGTAAACATTTCTGTTTGTGTAAACCATCAATACCTGTAAATAAATAGCTAAAAAAGATTTTTGTTATACGGTATGCTTAAAAAATTCAGCTAATGCAATGCATAGCCATAAAAAGCAATTTATTGTGTCTCAAATTGAGAGCGTTACTGGGCATGCCATCCATTGACAGTGTCCCTTCAATCAATGGCATCATCACTTTTTCTAACAACCATCTACAAACAATAGACTTGTTACTGGGAACCAAGACTGTGATGGAAATCTATTATTACCTATACATGCATTTGTCCCGCATTCTCTTGTTTCAGTCTCGTCTCCAACGCAATCTTTACCACCATTAGCTGGTGCAGGGTTGGTACACGTTCTTGATCGTGATTGGCTACCACCACCACCACACTTGACAGAACAATTTCCCCATGGCGCCCAGTCAGACCACTGACCATCAACTAACGAAAATTATAATAAAAACAAAAAATGATGTTTTATTTTAGATTTTACTAATATGACATGTTCACATGCCATGATTTCTAATTAAAGCCACACTGTCATGAGGTGCGCATGCGCGAGTAAACTTGAAAAATTAGGCCAATTTTCTCAAGTTGGTAAATCCAAGATGGCGGCGCATCGCTTAGGAAAAGGGGACTGGACGAAAACGAAGACATTTGGACAAATACAATATATAAAAGAATGGCAAAAACTACACAAAAGAATATATTTAGAAGGAAAACATACATAGCTTGGTGAGATGCTAAATATGAAGCAAGTTAGGAAAAGTGTAGAGACAATGATTTCTTCGGCGATCATTTGTTGTCATTGGAATTACGACTAAAGAAGTAAGACGAGAAAATGTGCATTTTTTTCGCTTTAAGTGATGGATTATGATGTACTTTTGTAATTTTCTTTTCCTTTTTGTCAAATAACGAAGTCGTTGAAATTATAATTCAAATTTAATTTGGTGTATACAAGTTGCAGTTGTGAAACACGCAATTTTACATTTACAGCTTTCTTTGAAAATATATTAGCTTTGTAAATATTTCTGTTTGTGTAAACCATCAATACCTGTAAATAAATAGCTAAAAAAAAGATTTTTGTTATACGGTATGCTTAAAAAATGCAGCTAATGCAATGTATAGCCATAAACATCAATTCATTGTGTCTCAAATTGAAAGCGTTACTGGGCATGCCATCCATTGGCAGTGTCCCTTCAATCAATGGCATCATCACTTTTTCTAACAACTATCTACAAACAATAGACTTGTTACTGGCAACCAAGACTGTGATGGAAAGCTATTATTACCTATACATGCATTTGTCCCGCATTCTCTTGTCTCAGTCTCGTCTCCAACGCAATCTTTACCACCATTAGCTGGTGCAGGGTTGGTACACGTTCGTGATCGTGATTGGCTACCACCACCACCACACTTGACAGAACAATTTCCCCATGGCGCCCAGTCAGACCACTGACCATCAACTAACAAAAATTATAATAAAAACAAAAAATGATGTTTTATTTTAGATTTTACTAATATGACATGTTCACATGCCATGATTTCTAATTAAAGCGACACTGTCATGAGGTGCGCATGTGCGAGTAAACTTGAAAAATTAGGCCAATTTTCTCAAGTTGGTAAATCCAAGATGGCGGCGCATCGCTTAGGAAAAGGGGACTGGACGAAAACGAAGACATTTGCACAACTACAATATATAAAAGAATGGCAAAAACTACACAAAAGAATATATTTAGAAGGAAAACATACATAGCTTGGTGAGATGCTAAATATGAAGCAAGTTAGGAAAAGTGTAGAGACAATGATTTCTCCGGCGATCATTTGTTGCCATTGGAATTACGCCAAAAGAAGTAAGGCGAGAAAATGTGCATTTCTTTCGCTTTAAGTGATGGATTATGATGTACTTTTGTAATTTTCTTTTCGTTTCTGTCAAGTAACGAAGTCGTTGAAATTATAATTCAAATTTAATTTGGTGTATACAAGTTGCAGTTGTGAAACACGCAATTTTACATTTACAACTTTCTTTGAAAATATATTAGTTTTGTAAACATTTCTGTTTGTGTAAACCATCAATACCTGTAAATAAATAGCTAAAAAAGATTTTTGTTATACGGTATGCTTAAAAAATTCAGCTAATGCAATGCATAGCCATAAAAAGCAATTTATTGTGTCTCAAATTGAGAGCGTTACTGGGCATGCCATCCATTGACAGTGTCCCTTCAATCAATGGCATCATCACTTTTTCTAACAACCATCTACAAACAATAGACTTGTTACTGGGAACCAAGACTGTGATGGAAATCTATTATTACCTATACATGCATTTGTCCCGCATTCTCTTGTTTCAGTCTCGTCTCCAACGCAATCTTTACCACCATTAGCTGGTGCAGGGTTGGTACACGTTCTTGATCGTGATTGGCTACCACCACCACCACACTTGACAGAACAATTTCCCCATGGCGCCCAGTCAGACCACTGACCATCAACTAACGAAAATTATAATAAAAACAAAAAATGATGTTTTATTTTAGATTTTACTAATATGACATGTTCACATGCCATGATTTCTAATTAAAGCGACACTGTCATGAGGTGCGCATGCGCGAGTAAACTTGAAAAATTAGGCCAATTTTCTCAAGTTGGTAAATCCAAGATGGCGGCGCATCGCTTAGGAAAAGGGGACTGGACGAAAACGAAGACATTTGGACAAATACAATATATAAAAGAATGGCAAAAACTACACAAAAGAATATATTTAGAAGGAAAACATACATAGCTTGGTGAGATGCTAAATATGAAGCAAGTTAGGAAAAGTGTAGAGACAATGATTTCTTCGGCGATCATTTGTTGTCATTGGAATTACGACTAAAGAAGTAAGACGAGAAAATGTGCATTTTTTTCGCTTTAAGTGATGGATTATGATGTACTTTTGTAATTTTCTTTTCCTTTTTGTCAAATAACGAAGTCGTTGAAATTATAATTCAAATTTAATTTGGTGTATACAAGTTGCAGTTGTGAAACACGCAATTTTACATTTACAGCTTTCTTTGAAAATATATTAGCTTTGTAAATATTTCTGTTTGTGTAAACCATCAATACCTGTAAATAAATAGCTAAAAAAAAGATTTTTGTTATACGGTATGCTTAAAAAATGCAGCTAATGCAATGTATAGCCATAAACATCAATTCATTGTGTCTCAAATTGAAAGCGTTACTGGGCATGCCATCCATTGGCAGTGTCCCTTCAATCAATGGCATCATCACTTTTTCTAACAACTATCTACAAACAATAGACTTGTTACTGGCAACCAAGACTGTGATGGAAAGCTATTATTACCTATACATGCATTTGTCCCGCATTCTCTTGTTTCAGTCTCGTCTCCAACGCAATCTTTACCACCATTAGCTGGTGCAGGGTTGGTACACGTTCTTGATCGTGATTGGCTACCACCACCACCACACTTGACAGAACAATTTCCCCATGGCGCCCAGTCAGACCACTGACCATCAACTAAAAAAAATTACATTAAAAACAAAAATGATATTTGATTTTAGATTTTACTAATATGACATGTTCACATGCCATGATTTCTAATTAAAGCGACACTGTATGAGGTGCGCATGCGCGTGTAAACTTGAAAAATTAGGCTAAATTTTCTCAAGTTGATAAATCCAAGATGGCGGCGCATCGATTAGTAAAAGGGGACTATACGAAAACGAAGACATTTGAACAAATACAATATATAAAAGAATGGCAAAAACTGCACAAAAGAATATATTTAGAAGGAAATCATACCAAGCTTGGTGAGATGCTAAATATGAAGCAAGCCAGGAAAAGTGTAGAGACAATGATTTCTTCGGCGATCATTTGTTGTCATTGGAATTACGCCAAAAGAAGTAAGACGAGAAAATGTGCATTCTTTTCGCTTTAAGTGATGGATTATGATGTACTTTTGTAATTTTCTTTTCCTTTTTGTCAAATAACGAATTCGTTGAAATTATAATTCAAATTTAATTTGGTGTATACAAGTTGCAGTTGTGAAACACGCAATTTTACATTTACAGCTTTCTTTGAAAATATATTATCTTTGTAATTATTTCTGTTTGTGTAAACCATCAATACCTGTAAATAAATAGCTAAAAAAAGATTTTTGTTATACGGTATGCTTAAAAAATGCAGCTAATGCAATGTATAGCCATAAAAAGCAATTTATTGTGTCTCAAATTGAGAGCGTTACTGGGCATGCCATCCATTGACAGTGTCCCTTGAATCAATGGCATCATCACTTTTTCTAACAACCATGTACAAACAATACACTTGTTACTGGGAACCAAGACTGTGATGGAAATCTATTATTACCTATACATGCATTTGTCCCGCATTCTCTTGTTTCAGTCTCGTCTCCAACGCAATCTTTACCACCATTAGCTGGTGCAGGGTTGGTACACGTTCGTGATCGTGATTGGCTACCACCACCACCACACTTGACAGAACAATTTCCCCATGGCGCCCAGTCAGACCACTGACCATCAACTAACGGAAATTATATTAAAAACGAAAATGATATTATATTATAGATTTTGATAATATGACATGTATCACATGCCATGATTTTTTAAATGAAAGGGACACTGTCATAAGGTGCGCATGCGCAAGAAAACTTGAAAAATTAGGCATATTTTTTCAAGTTAATAAATCCAAGATGACGGTGCATGGCTTACGAACGGACGACAGAACGAAAACTAAGACATTTGAACACAATACAATATAAGAATGGCAAAAAACTACACAAAAGAATATATTTAGAAGGAAACATTTAAGGTTTGGTTAGATGTTAAATATGTAGCAAGTTACAAAAAGTGTTGCGACAATGACTTGGTAGGCGATCATTTGTTGTCATTGGATTTACGCCAAAAGAAGTAAGACGAGAAAATGTGCATTTTTTACCCCTTAAATGATTGGTTATAATATACGTTTGTAATTGTTTTCATTTTTGTCAAGGAAAGAAGACCTTGAAATTATAATTTGAATTTAATTTTGTGTAGACGAGCTGCAGTTGTCAAACACGCAGTTATACATTTGCAGCTTCCGGCTTGGAAAATATATTAGCTTTGTAAACATGTCTGTTTATGTAAACAATCAAAATTTGTAATTAATAATTAGCTAAAATATCATTTTTTTCGTACCGTATGTTCAAAAATGCGGCTAATACAATGTATAGCCATAACAAGCAATTGATGGTGTCTCAAATCGAGAGCGTCATTGCGCGTGTTATCCATTGACAGTGTCCCTTTAATCAATGGCATCATCACTTTTTCTAACAACCATCTACAAACAATATCCTTGTTACTGGGAACCAAGACTGTGATGGAAAGCTATTATTACCTATACATGTATTTGTGTTGCATTCCCTTGTTTCAGTCTTATCTCCAACGCAATCTTCACCACCATTGGCTGGTGCAGGGTTGGTGCATGTTCTTGATCGTGATTGGCTACCACCACCACACTTGACAGAACAATCTCCCCATGGCTTCCAGACAGACCACTGACCATCAACTTTGCCTAAAGACGAGAATGGGTAACGTTAATTAACAAAACAACAAAAGCAATTTTTTTTTGTTTGAGAGAAAGGGCATTGTAAAAGCTTTGCAATGAAGTTGACTTAACTGTTTAGCCAACATTTTTTTTTGTGCGTTTAGTACTACAATGCACAAGAAGCAAAACCATTAAAAAATATTGAAAAAATTCTGCGTGGTTTTGTGGTGTTTACTTACATTTTATTTCGCAATTTTCTACTTGAAAAGTACTTTCACAACGATAGGCAAACCAGACAGGGCAGTCTCTATATCTCCATCGATTACCTTTACCACACCCACCAGGTTTGCAGAGAGAACACGATGACCATTCTTGCCAGTGTCTGTAGATGTCTAACAATATAATCACAAAAGTATAATAAATATACAATAATAATAATAATATATATGTATATATATAATAAATATAATAACGTTATCATTATTATTATATGATAGCTTTAAAATATGCGTCCCATAAATATAAAATTATTATTTTTTGACTGAGCTTGCAAGACACTTGCAAAACATTTTTGTGTAAATTATATTGTTTTAATTCTAAAACAAATCGTGAATTCCAATATTTTAGCAGTTTCGTTTTATTTTTAACTACTTGTTCTAAATGATTTAACATCATTAAAGCTGTCGTCTTATCAATGATTAATGCACTGGATAATATCGGATGCATAATAAGCCGTATAATTAGTTTGAGAAACTACATTTATAATAAGCAAGTACAATGTACTATCTGATTAGATCAGATTGTTAAAACCTGCAAGACAATGCAAACACTAAAAAAATTAATTCCTAAAAAGTATTTGTTCAACAATTATGTAAATTTGCATAGTTAATACTTGTCGATACTTAGTTTAACCGGTGTAACGTCATCGGTCAATATCGATGATTATCGCTTGTTGAAGATATTGGTCATTCACTTTCCAGATCAAAAAGCCGTAAATTCTTATTAAATTCCTGTTTTTTTCTTTTTCTTATTTTTCTTAAGAATCATGATAGAGTGCACGCACTAAAAGTGTGCAACAGTTGTTGCTATTTAGTAGTAAATAGCACTAATTAAACAAAAGAAAACAATAGAATTAGCATAAAATAGCACTATTTAGTGGCATTTATGTTCCACACTTTTATTGCGTGTCACTTTATTCGTGGCAAGTTTAATTAAGAAATTTTGTTAATTTTAACTGAATAGTTGTAAAGAGGACCAAAAATTTAATTTTAAAAATTCCCAATGGTATCTTGGCATGAGTAAGAGGATAGAATTGGTATATGGTATAAGTTAAAATTTTCGAAATAAAACGAAATACAATCTTGTACGTACTATTTGTTTATTTTGACATTTTAATCAGACTTCATATTAGTATTAATTTTTAGTCTGCTTCTTTTGCTGACTATGTTCTACGTTGTTTTGATAATATTGAGATTGCGAATATTCAAGTGTCAAGTAATTGTTTAAAACGTTTCACGAAAAGTATGAAATTATGCTTGCATAAAAACTGGAAAAGTTTCAGTGGAAAGAACAATTATCTTTTTCTTCAAAACGGTAAAGTACATTTATACAGCCTTTTCAAATGTTCTTTAAAACATGAAAAATATTTAGATTTGGTTAAAATTTATAAATTTCGTATAGAGCAGTTACAGTGTAGAATTCAGTTCTGAGTATAATGTACCGATGGGGTCGGGAAGTTCTAAAAAAGATCCCTCTAGAAAATCGACTTTTTTCTCTATATAATGGATAACCTTGTAGGTATTGAATATCATTATTTTTCTTTGGCAATCATTTATATATTGATGTTATTAGGATAAATCTTTCAATTGATTTGAATGCGATAAATCATAATTTTAATAGTTTGAATAAAAGATCGCTATTTTTGCATAGCTTATCAATCAATGTTGAGAATATCAAGGGCGCAGCGTCCTATACGCACTTCTGTAATTGAAGTTACAAAAAAAATTGAATTTGTTACCAACTGTTTCGGATTTTAAAATTTTATTTGTACGCAACCAAGACTCTCGTAATGAAAAAACAACAACAACAACACTTTGATTACATTGCAAAATTTAATCCAAGCACGAAAACAAGAACGCAGTATTTTTTGTTCAGTGTACTTAAGTTTTTTTTAGATCATATGTACTTGTGCGTACCTGAAAAAGAACCATACTACGCACCTGAATATTTTAAGCATTTTGTAATGTTATTGTTACAAAATCTTAAGAATTGAATAAGAAAATTGTGAGTAATTAGTATTTTTCGTATTGATTTTATTTCTTTCAAATTTATATTGTCAAAAACGATGTATCTGTATGATGTATGGTGTAATACTGATATAGAATAAACACTGTCAAGTGTAACCTGACATGTCTTAGTTTAAGTCATTATTCTTTCGTTTAAACCTTATTTATCTTGACTGCTACTTTTAAATTACGCCTTGCTTTCCAATAACCCCTTACAATTCAAACACAAACTTTATTGTGTATAAAATGTAGATTGAAACTTACCGTGGCTAATTACAGTTGAGCAACAAACTGCAATTATGAAAGATATCCGTAAAATAGTGTCCATAACCTGCAAAAATAAAAAAATGGAAAATAAATGGAAAAACACGATATTAAAATGGATTGGGATTATTTATGTACCGAGTAGCGGCAGCGTTGAAAGGAACTGGCAACCAGGACAAGAAAAATACAACTTGGAAACAACGAGAGGAGGGTGAGACTACAAATGTCGATCAACTGTCTTACTATAATATGAGTAAAATAACTGAAACTGCATATCTATTCTAAATATCATATAGCTTGTGTTCCATGCACAGCAATAACACAACTTCGTGGCCAGAATTTATGTATACAAATTAAGGACAACGCAACCTCAACAAAATTAAATGCATAAAAAAAACACCAGTTTTGAGTTTGTTACCTCTATCGTCGTATCTGCTAGTATGGACCTTAGGTATGAGAACAAGACGGAAAACGACGCGTTTCTAGGTTGTTTTTGTTAGAAAACGAGCGTAATGATCTTTTTTTGTCAAATTACGTACTAATGTCGACAACAACCAGTGAAAACGCAAATATCACCTCAGAGAATCACAAGTGCACGGTGCTCATCAACTCAGTTTATCTTCACTCGTTCATGTACGAAAGCACTTTATTCACACTATTATTAATAATGATATAAAAGGTCGATAATGACGTTGATACTTCTGGGCTAATTAGCTAGTGGTTTTGAAGGTGATGGACAACGAACACACTTAAGAATTAAGAGGTAGTGATAAAGCCCTAGGCAAAGAGGATACCTAAATGCGGCGTTAGGATTTCTTGTTGGAATCAAAGTTGAATTTTGAGTTGGTGTCGAGGTGGATTTCGAGTTGGATTTTCGCAGATCCTATTTTTATTGCTATTCTTTTATAAAGAATGATAATTATTAATTAAGCCTGCACGTGCTTATTTTAAAATTCAAAATAATAATAATAATAATAAGAATAAGAATAAGATGCTCCATGAAATCTGAATGAATTTCCGTTGACGTATCTAAATTTGTCGGTTTTCTAACCAATACATATTTGCTCTGGTAGGCTAGGTTTTAAAACCGATGACACAAAATAATGACATTTTTGAGGGTTATAGCGTTTTTTCTGGTACGAATGAGCAACTAGTTGGTGACGTAATTAGTATGCTTGTATGTCAACCTGTTTTACGCTTCGTAGAATATAGAGTAATAAAGTGATGACGTCACAAAAATGTTTTTCAGATTTTTTTGGGTTTCAATAACATTTTCAGAAAGTGCTTATAAAAATATAAATAAATGTGAAAATTTGATGAAAAGCAAATGCATATTGACCGAGATATGAGCAGTTCAATGGAAAAATGTCACAAATACATTTCCTCTTATTTTAGTGTCTTTTTGTACCTTTAAACACCAGCGCCAAAAGGAGAAAAAATGTATTGCGACATGTGTCTCTGCTAATATTCATTCAATGTTTTTTATAATTTTCACTATAATTCATATTTTTATAAGCGCTCCCTGAAAATATTATTTCAATTCCAAATATGCAGGAAAAAAGTTATTTTATGATGTCATACTTCAGTACTATATTCTAAGGACGAATCACAGGGAATAAAATACTCACAAGTCACGGTCAGATTCTTATGAAATTCGTGGGCGATTCACATCTAACTGTCTGGTTGAGTTTATGAGTCTCTAATATAATTTAACTGTTGAATACAAAATGTTATGTTGGGAGATGTTATATTTTGAGTATTTCTGTCCGTTAAAGTGTGTATCTTTTAATTCATATGGTCGTTATGGTGTTTATGGGTTTGATGCATTCCAATAGAAAAAAAAAAACATTTTTTGTTGATACAGTTCACAAAAGCTGTAATAGTGATTGAACAAAATGAATAAATTGATGGATAGTTATAAAACATCTCCATTTGAGAATGGTCGTGGTAAATAGCGGTTCGTATATATGTAATTGATAATTATAAAAGTAAATTGAGTATGTCGATTGTTTTCATTATAAAATGGACAACTCTAGTGGATTGACTTTAAATATTCTAAATATTATAGTTCAAATTCCTTATGATCCAATTCAGGATCCAAGTAAGGATCCAACTCGAAATCTCAACTCCCAGATTGACTAACATGGAAGTTAGGATTCGATTAACTTTTTTCGTGGATTTATTTTCAAATTTATCAACTTAATTTCCTTGCATCGTTTGTCTATAGGTCAAATAACATATTGTCATGAGAAACTTATCGACTCATCAGACGGGAACCGAGTGCACACAAAATGATCGAAATAAAGAAAAACAATCTTAATTTTTGTGCTAGCTAGTCAAAACTCTAAAAACATCATACTTATACCAATATATTTTTATTTTCATGTTTATTGAAAAGAGAATTTTTTTTCGTACATGCTGCGTTCTACCTTGTGGAATGGTGGACGTTTGTTTGGAACCGCTTATCATCCCAGGCAGGTTTCAAAATAAATGAAAGAATTAATTGAACATAAATAAAACACACACCATTTTAAATATGAAACAATAATAATAAAAAAAAAACAGTAACAATATAATAAATATTATTAGATAGACTAAGACCCTAGCTACACAATTCCGGATAAATTTGAAAACGCAACATTTGTTTCGATACCGTGACAAAAAATTGCTTGTTAAACAACAGAATTCGCATAAAATTCTGAAATAATGCTTTTTAGTGTTGATAAATGAAGTTGCCTTTTCATATTTGTTTGGGTTAGTTTGGAAGCATCCTAAAGCCTGGTTCACACCGAGCAATGCAAATGCAAACGCAATGCAAATTTAATCTTTGCGTTTGCACTTGCGTTTGCGTTTTTACCGATTCACACGTTACAAATGGAAGTGCATGAAAAGGGAAAATTTTTTAGTTGCATTTGCGTTGTTCGAAAGAACCAGGATTAACTATAATTTTTTATAGATAAAAATGCATATTTTCAAACAATATAAAATCAATTTTATCGTGTGATATAATTCTCAAAACTCCATTCCCGTATCTCACATATACATTTTACATTATGCTGAATTATCATTTGAACATCTTTTCTCTAAATCGTCTTTTACCTAGCTCTGATCTTCTTATTTCACTGAAGTAAAAACTAGACCCTGGCTACACTATGCTGGATAAATTTGAAAACGCAACTCTTGTACCGATACCGTGACAAAAAGTGCTCGTTAAACAATAGAATTAGCATAAAATTATGTCGAATTCATGCGTTTTAGTGTGGACGGAAGGCCTAACCGGATATATAAAAGGTGTGTTTTCAACTTTAGTGGAGTTAGTGTGGACGTAGCCTTACTAGCAAAGCAAAGCACTGCGAAACTTTAGAAAAGTCATCATCATTTGTAATTAAATATATTTGCCTTACATTTTTTTGGTTAGAATGCTCCAGCAGTTTCCTAAATCGTTAATCATTATTTTGTTAAGATTACAAAAGATTGTGACATATATGTTTAAGTGGCAAACGAAATGGATATTGATCAACCAACCAACCGACGGTTTAATTTCCGAACTTCACGACACATCACAGAATGTGCACAAAAATCTCCAGGTTTAGTCGAGAATGCTTATAACAAAAATATAGTCTTTCTTTCTTTTTTTGTTGAGAATTTGATTTTTTTGAAATATAAAAAATCTTAAAATCTTAAAAGAGTGTATAAAATACATCCAAAGACGCGACAAAAGACCACGAAACGACTGCAAGTAATCGCTAAGCTGATCCAAACTCGTAAAACTAGTAAGACCAAAACTGTCTTATTTCAAAACAAACACAAGTTTAGCTTATTACTCGTAATTGATAATCGAGAATAGATAGAAACTGCATTCATGAAGTTGATTTTTCGATGAGTTATTGCGAGATAGAAATAACAAAAAAACATTTTTTTAGTTAATGACTAAAACTTTTCCAACTTCAAAGTGTGAGTTTTTCCAACAAAAACAAAAAAAACTAGCAACAAGAACAATTTTTTTAACCATGACAGTATTTATTGCATTAACTTTCCTACATTTTCTTAATTTCCATTGATAATTTGTCTATTTAAATTTTGTTTTTTTCTCGAGATAAACGTCTTGCTATCTTTTGCACACACTGATTTCAGCCAATCAGCGCGCGAAAAAAATTTCATGGTTGATTGATTGATTTTATTTTTGAAATAAAGTTTAGTTCTAGTTAAAAAAAAAAGACTAAAAATAAAAAAACCAAGGTCATATAATAAATTCCTCACTCCGTCACGTCTGTACCATTAGACTTCGGTCAAGATATTTTTTTCCTGTACAGACATCCCACTCGGTTAAAAAGTCCTAATTTTTGAATGTTTAATATATTGGTCATTCACTTTCCAGTTCAAAGAATTTTTCGAATAATTAATGACTAATGTACTTTAGTATACCGGAAGCATATTAAGCCAGATGATTGAGGACTTACAGTTATAATGAGCAAGTTTAATATACAAAGATTAGATTAGATTGTTAAAGCTCTCAAAACGATGCAAATAGAAATAGAAATAATTCCTAAAAAGCAATGTTGTTCAACAATTCATGTAACTTTGTATACTTAATACTTGTCGATACTATATTTAATCGGTGTGACTTCATCGATATATGATATTAATAACTATCGATTGTTGAAGATATTGGTCATTCACTTTCCATCTCAAAGAGCTTCAAATTCTTATTAAGGCTTATAGGTGGGTTGCATTGACGTAATCGAAAAAAATTCACACCTAAATAAGAACGTGATTAGAATTTGAGTAGTTTCATATTAAAATATAAGTAAAACTATACATTTCTGCAAAATTTGAAAAAAAGTGGTTGCGAAGATAAAAAATATTCAATTCCCGAAATTTGTATTAAAACTGTATAGAGCCGCCATGTTGTTGTACAACACTGGTACGCCAAGATAGGGGACAATAGCTCACATTTCAAAATATAGTTGTCAAATGCAAACAAAACTGTCATGTAAGTTAAAATACCATTAGATGAATAATTATAGTACATTTCAATCAAAATTACATCAATTACTAAGGTTAGTGGCAATTTTGAATCATTTTTACGTGTGTAAAAATTGCGTGACAAAGCTGAGTACAACTATTTACAATCCGATATCTCTACAACCAAAAAACGAAAGCGGCTTAAATTTGATTTTTCCAAATTTTATCTTAACTGTAAAGAACTAGTTCAGTACTTCATGAATCGAAAGAAAAAAAATTGGGGTCACCGTGCATTTTAATGAGTTAATCATGCGTCATCAAATAGTAAAAATTCGACAATTTGTAATTGAAAGGGAAAAAAACATAAATTGTCATACAACTTCAATTTCTAAAAAAAAAATATATTTTTTATATTTAAAAAAAATATTTTTATACATAATATTCTTATAAATGTATTTTTAGCAGAGCAGTTGAATAAATAAATATCAACATTTTCAAATTAGCTACCCTAAAAGAAATATCCTATATTTTTATAATCTTTCAGTTTTAAATTTTCAAAAAAACACTCCAAATGAAAGATGTTTTATCACTTTATCACACAAATAAATGAAAAGTAGGTGTGCCCGTACATTTTAAAAAGACATTCATTATAAAACGCACGAAATTTTGCAAGAATTTGCGAAAAGTGCACAAAAATTCCTGCCCCTCCCTAGATAATAGATGATCTAACAATGCATCGTGGGAGATTTTCAACATGGCGCCCCGGGAACGATTGTTGAGATTTTTGATCACATAACAGTCACTTTTGAAGCTGTTTTATGAAAAAAAGTGCATTTTTCAGGTCAGTTTTGCAATGATCAAATGTTTCGCAGGAAAAAGTTTATGGGAGATGAATCATCGCTAAATTCGCTTGTTTCTGGACGGGTTTTTCACAGAAAACGATCGGCCTGAGAAACTGTTTTTTTTTTTTCAAACTTCGTCAGTAACATGCGCAGTACTCGATGCGCAATGACAATAGTACGCACCAGCCTTAAAGCCTGACTTTTTTTTGTTTCATATTTTTTCTTAACAATCATGATCATTCGTGGAAACTTTAAAGTAAGAAATCTTATTAAAGAGAACCAAAGAGTAAAAAATCCCTAGAATATAAGTAACACGATAAAATGTAAATAGTATACGTTCTGAAACTGCACAATCGTGTATTCTCCGTTTATTTCGACATGTTTTAATCAAACTTTATGTAGTTCTTTCTCGAATGTAATTTGTCTATAAGTGTAAGTTATGATTCTTTCGTTTTTAGCCTTATTTGTCTTTACTGCTACTTTAAATTTACGCCTTGTCGTCCAATAACCCTTTTCAATCCTATAGCTGACTCAATCCGAAATCTTCAGTTGTATATAAAATGTACGTTGATACTTACTCTGGCTAATTACACTCGAGCAACAAACGGCAATTATGAAACTTAGTATCCGTAAAAAAGTGTCCATTACCTGCAAAGATAAAAAAAAAAAAGAAAACAAAATGAAAACAAAATATATTAAAATGGAATGGGATTATTTATTTATGGAGTAGCAGCAACGTTGAAAGGAACTGGAAACTTAACCAGCACAAGAAAGAGAATTTAATTTGGAAACAACTAGAGTACAGTACGACTACAGATCATATCGAACAATTTTGTCTTACTATCATGAAGTGAGTAAGATAAGTGAAATTGTATATCTATCCTAAATATCATATACTTTGTTCACGGCCACAATTTATGTATACAAATAAAGAAAGCAGTTGAGAAATTGAAACAAATAAGCTACCTCAACAAAATCAATTTATGAAAACTTCACCAGTTTTTTGCACGTGCACATCAACTGAGTTTATCTTCACTCGTTCACGAGCGGAAGGACGTTATTCAGCAATTATTGATAATATAATGAACTAAATGTTGAATAATGACGTTGATATTTCTGGGGCTAATTTTGATGACTGTTAGTGGTTTTGAAGATGATGGACAACGAACTTATTTTAGAATTTAGAGATAATGTACAGTCATATTTGTACCTGCAATGTGTTTTTTGAAAGAGACCAGATTCATCAAGTTTACCAAATCGGCAATTACTATTTTGGTGTGGATTACACGGTGACCGACTGATTTCTGAACGTTCAAAAGGTTGTACTTTAGGAACCATGCTACCTTAGTGAAAATGTCGACGGTACACCTAACCATGTACATTTGGGACCAAGACATGGTGTAAACTATACTGGCCAATCACGGACTTTAGGATACTCCTTGCTTCTAGTCGTGAAAAATATTTAATACCAACCAAAATATTCACATTGAATGCTAAAAATAACGCTATATAAATCACTTCATATATACTTACATTTATGTTGTGTGCTTTTATTCTTCCACTGATACGACAACATTTAGCTAGTTTACCATCCCATTTCATAACTTGTTATGACGGAATGATCGAACGAAATAATCCTGCAATGAAATGACCGCATCCACACAGGAAGACCTCCCCAAAAGAAAATCATCAGGTTCAATCATTAGGTTCTTTTAAAAGGTTAGGCCCAAAGTGGGCTTGCCCTCCACCAATAAAAAAAAAATCGATTTCACACCACGTGATCAGTTCAAATCGCACAGAGATCGTTGTGAGTTGCTACGTCATTGAAGGGCCTCGTTCTGAGTTCCAATGCCTCGGGCAACCAAATTGTAAATAATTGTAAATTATTAAAATCTTTACTATCTATTTAATTTCAAAATTATTGATTTGTATTATCTCCTCGGATTCTTAGTAAGCGTGAAAAAGATTTCATTTGTCTTCAAGCTAAAAATAAAATAGTTAACCAAAAGCAGTTAACAACGGTCAACGTACGTAGGCCAATCTGTTCGTACAAACTATCATTGTCCGATCACTTCGATTCAACATAACTTACCGAAATAAAATTTCGATTTGGCGTTCTAACTATAAATAAAAACAAAAACGACTTCAAATTAGCTTTTCTATGTTTGCAGCTAAGTCTTACCGGTAGCATTTAAAAAGCTGTATATTTTTCTTCGAACATTTAGCGTATGGAATCGTCTTTCCCGCGGCAAATTAAAAAATTTACTTTAAATATTTTATTGAGCTAATTACTTATTCAAGGATCGAGCCAGAGTAGTTTCCTTATATAGATGAATCTTGATATTATATATTGGTATTATTGTTATATTATCATAATTTACCAAATAAAACAAAAGATATGATACCAGTTTAAGTATATCATTTCATTTTAAAATCAATCTATTTGGGAAGTTATGCATGTTGTCTTTGCACAATCGATTTTATCTAATGAGCATGACGTACCAAATTTGGGCGTTAATATTTTTTTCTTGTCTTTTATGGCTCTTATGAAAAAATGAGAAATGAAATTTGAGGGAAAAAAAAGTTTGACTCATGTGTAAAAGGAAAATACATTGATGGGATGATAGAAGCCACACTTTTAATAAACACGATTTATTCATTAAATAGTTACATTATAGTTTGCCTATAGATTTAAAAATTAACAAATAGATTTATTAAACATACAGTGCTTAACATAAAAAAAGTTTTATTCTATAAAGTTAATTAAATTTCTCAATAGATAGAAAAGTCTTAAAAATCTTTTTTACGTCAACAAAAATCTAAAAGCTGTTTAATTTAGGATGTAAAAGGATGTTATTCTAGCTTTCTACGTTTTTAACTCTTTTTGGTTTTAAAACCTTTCATTCAAATACAAACAGAAAAAGAAGCCTGCGTTATGATAATTCGTGTGCTCTAATTATGATCGCAAAGGAATGTACTAATGGTAAGGATATTTTAAATGGTATTTTGTATAAGCAGAAATAGTGGTCCCCTAGCTAGGGTTTAAATTGAATAAAAGATACCTAATATTAGGGGTGTTTATTTTTACTTTAAAAATTCGCTTTTAATTGTCCATTTTTTAGGATATTTATTTCTTAGGTGTCCTTACGCCGTTTCGCCGTTGGCCGTTTCGTATTTTCCTCAATGTCTACTAACACAACTACCGAGACATGACCTTATTTCTTCGCATGATGAACTTGTGATCAAAACCAAGTTTTTTGTCCATTTTTGTAGCTTGTTTAGATGGGCGGCTACGGACTATTGGTTGTAGAAGGGCATTAATCTTCTTTGCTTTCGCTAGTTCCTTAGCACTAACGTGGAACATCTTTACAGCATCTTTCCCAATGAAGCTGAAACTTTCACGTGGAATTCGTCGCAGTACAGGTGGGCTCATAGCTGTACAAGAGAAAAGCAAGTTTCTTGGACCATATCTATTTATGTTTTAATAAATGTGAACAGATTCATTACAGTCAAAACACCCAAAGCATACCCACCAAAAGTTTATAATTGATTTCATTATTTGAATATTAGATTCCAGTAATCAAATTTGAAAAAAGTCTGCAAAATTTAGAATAACGTATTTGCAAAAAAAGCTAAATAAGCAAAAGAACGTCTTTATTTTGTCAAGAAATACTTCAGTGAAAACTTTTACACAGTGTAACAGGGTGGTAATGGGGTTAACTGACAACTGATAAATGGCCAAAAATCCCACTGACTACTGATAAACAAGGATATTTTGTACCGACAGCTGACATTCAAAAACGTTACTGACAACTGACTTATAATTTTTCTTACTTAAAAGTAAAGATAAAATCTTAAAAACTCGTAAGAAATCCGCCCAAACTTGAAAAGGACCACATAACGGCACATACGGGCTTCCTGTGTGAAAATGTTTGCATAAAGTATTGATTGTCTGGACATATTGGGTAGCTGTGAAGTTCTGGTAAATATTAAACTGGTCACGTGTAACAATGATATACCGGCTCGGATGACTATTATACAACACTTGTAAGATTTGTTTGGATATTTTTCCGGGGAATTTACTATATGATGACGTTCCGCCAAATAGGGTTGTGACGAAATTCATTTCGTATACAACGCTTTACTAAGATAGCCTATACAATCATATATTAAATTTGCATAATAATAGTACTTAAAGCTTCATTTAGCTTATTTCATTTAGTACATTACATTAAGTACATAATAGGGCGTTCCTTACGAACAATACATCTATACCTTAGTCCAATAGTATTCGTTTAAAGTAAGTATAGTTTTGTTTTCATCCTGTGTAAATATATTTGATCTATTGTTATTTTTTGGGTATATATACGCCCAACGCGGCTCGGTGGCGACAGACAGAGGGAGAGAGAAGCAAGAACTCAGTGAATGAAGAGCTAAAAAAGAAAAGTTCAACGACGCTCGAAAGCGTAAGCTAGAGCGATTCCAGAGAGTTCTGATAATTAGGAGCAGACTCACTCAAGAGTCCCTAATCGAGAGAGAAAGAGGAGCAGACTCACTCAAGAGTCCCTAATCGAGAGAGAAAGAGGAGCAGACTCACTCAAGAGTCCCTAATCGAGAGAGAAAGAGGAGCAGACTCACTCAAGAGTCCCTAATCGAGAGAAAGAGGAGCAGACTCACTCAAGAGTCCCTAATCGAGAGAGAAAGAGGAGCAGACTCACTCAAGAGTCCCTAATCGAGAGAGAAAGAGGAGCAGACTCACTCAAGAGTCCCTAATCGAGAGAGAAAGAGGAGCAGACTCACTCAAGAGTCCCTAATCGAGAGAGAAAGAGGAGCAGACACACTCAGTGTCCCTTTCATTGGATAAGTGACGAAAACGTGAAAGCTTACAGCGAAATAGGATTGACAGCGAGGGGTTATTCTACATTCAAAGGAGTTTACACTGGCTAGTACACCGACGACTGGAATAATCTTGGTGTCCGGCCCAACGAATAACCAAAACGTCATCCAACACTTCTATACAAGTCACAGAAATCTATAGCTATAAACCGAAGAAAGAGCCGCCAGAACATTGAACATTACGATAAGTAAACAATCAAATTGTAATTCAATCTCTACATAAATATACCAAGTAAGATAAATATATGTTCTATATGAATATTTCTAGATATCTATTGAGCATAAATATACTAAGTAAGATAAATATATGTTCTATATGAATATTTCTGGATATCTATTAAACATAAGTTGTGTAATACTTTGTCCTCTGTTGGGAAGACTCGAGGGACTGGGGGGTGTCCAAGGTGGGGGCCTGGGTCGGTCTCGTGACAAGGGTATGGTTTTTCGACTTCACGTCTTCAATAGGATATACAATTTAACTTGAGTTGTCTTGAATAGGGTGTACTTTCCTTATGTTTACTATGTCTTAAACAGGGAGTTAATATTTAATCAAAGAGAACATGAAGTCAATTGCAAATTGAGTAATATTGACATCCTGACATTTCTACGTGATGTATAGGGTCTACATTTTACACAGGGTATGTATTTTCAAAATTTTACTGTCTTAAATAGGGACAAGGTTTTGAGGTACCAGCGGATCCTCCCCGTCAGAAACTGGATCAAGTACCCCCCTCCCCCCGGATATTAAAAAAAACTATTTGATAAAAGAGTCTATTTTCAAGCTTAAATATATAAATGAAGGCTATGTCGCTCGAGATGAAATGATCAGAAGTTTATGTGTTAGAATCAAAATTCAGAAGCGTTGCCCGGCAAAGTCGGTTTAGCAGGTTTAGTATCGTGCATACAATGTCGGTTAAAATACGATCCGTTTCTTAAATCTGTCAGTATCTTCATTTTTCATCTTCATAAGCACCTTTGAGCGAATTTCACTTAGGGAAAAAATTAGTGTGGTGAGTGAAATTCGCCCAAACTGCTTATGAAAAATAAACATACTGACACATGAGATGAGTTGTTGTAACTTTATTGATATTTTATTGAAATATTTCCTCGAGATAAGTGGCGAGACTGGGGTAGCTATAGCTGTGGTTTTATTTTATTGCTGCAAACAATACATTGCAAAATATAAGAAAGATTAAGAAAAAAATATCATATGCACTTGACAGGACCTTGAGCATCCCGGATCGATTTTTGCGAAATATATGCCTCAATGGTTAACTAATATCGTACTGACAAACCAATAATTTTACTGACAACTGACAAATGGCCTAATTTTAAGCTGACAACTGACAAATGAGTTGAATTCTTACTGACAACTGACATTAGAAACCTCCCATTGCCACCCTGGTATAACGTGATAACGTAGAAATAAAACTAGACATGGAAACTTCTTGAAACTCTGCACATTAATATTGTTTGAGTTGCATGTTAAAAAAATGGTGTCCCCGAACTTTTTTTTTTTTTTTTTTTTTTTTTTTGCGAAAAAATTCCAAAGAGTGGCATGTTTTGGGAGAAAATTTCGTGAGTTAAGATATTCGGAAAAAATAATAAATTACTCGTTGGTACATGGATCTAAACATATACAATTCTCTTGATTTTACTATTTTCTCATATAGATATAAATATCATTGATTATTTGACCAGATAAACATTTTTTTCTAACCAAAAATTGCAAATTCCTATCATTGCGTATGGTGTTCTAGGGAAGTCCAAGTGCCTGTTCAAGACACATTTCTTGAAATATCTCAAAATCTGGACATTGTTCTTGAAAAAATAAAAAAAATAAAAAAAAGATAGGTGCCCGTAATGGTTTGTGGGATATTTAAAAAATATAGTTGTTTTGTTGTCAAAAACACTGAGACGCGTTTACGTCGCTTTTTTCGCTCGAAAATATTTCAAATGTTCGTAAGTTTACTTTAAGCTGTGTCCATATAATTTCCGTGCGCGTGCTCGTGCATGAACACGCACACCTGCTCAAACTTGAATAATGTTTATTTTGATGTAGTCATGAAAATATACAGCGCGCGTGTTTAAAAAAATTAAAAAAACTCAAAAACGGAGCGGTAAACCATTATTTCGTTATTTCTACGCTTCTACAGTTGGGATTTTTTTTGTCACGGTAATGTTTTCAAAAAAATTTACCGCTTAAAACTAAAGTTTTTATTTTTTCTACGTTAAAAATGAGCTTTATTATGACAGCCATAGCGTTGCTATGGTGACCGATCACGTGATCATTTGTGCAAAAAAACTGAATCTTTGACTCAAAGTCTTTGAAATATAGTCCACTCCTGAGCTTTGGAGACAGTTGATATTTAATGAGCCTCTGAGATCCGAGACGCTCTCTCTCTCTCTCTCTCTATATATATATATATGGAGCCTCCTTAAAGCATTTTTCAAATGTAATTTAATAGAAATTCATGTAAAAATTGTAAAATTTCTCAGCTTCAAAGCATGCGCAGAAATGTGCGTAGTTCAACTTGATTTCTAACGTAAACGCGATAATCAGCGGATTTAGCTTTCGTTTGTCTTTGTGTATCAAAGCCTCCATTGGCCGGTTTCATACTAAAAAAGGAACTGGGTTCTAGTTGAGAAAAATGCAAATTATTGTAAGCATTCCTCACTTTTTGCTATGATTAATAATTTGAGACCATATATGAAGAGAACATGTTCAAATAAATAAATAAATAATGAAAGTTTGGTTAAAATGAAATTAATACAGATAAATTTATTGGGACTTGAATATTACAAGGAATGTATGCAGTGGAGGGACGGTGTCCTTCCAAGACAATTTTCCTTCATAAATTCAATATAACTAAAAAATATCTACCAAATTAACTAAAATAGCATAGTAATGATGTTTATTCTTGTTATTTTGTTATGTGAAGATGTTATTGAATGAATTATGCTTAGTTTTCGAAGACTAAAACCTAGTCCCTTTTTCAATATGAAACCGGAGAATTTCCACTTGCAATGCTTATTAGCAGATTTAACTAATTAGCATTTTAGAGCTCATTAGCATAAGATAGGTCGTTATTGAAAACGTTAATTATAGTGAGTGGATTACAGGTGTGTGCATGTTTTATGGATATTATGGCACGTAGCATCTAATTGGAAAACTTTACAAACCGGAAAA
Source organism: Diadumene lineata (assembly GCA_918843875.1). Taxonomy (NCBI): domain Eukaryota; kingdom Metazoa; phylum Cnidaria; class Anthozoa; order Actiniaria; family Diadumenidae; genus Diadumene; species Diadumene lineata. The sequence continues at coordinate 6,338,584 of OU974077.1, forward strand.
TCACAAAAAAAATTTTTTGCATAAACTTATGCATTGATATATGCTTTGTGAGCAGTTCATATTGCAGTTGTATTGTGAAATTTGGATAACCAAAATACTTACATCTTACTTGTGCTACAACATTAGATACCATTGGTTCTTTTACTGGTTGATATTCCACCCTTACATCACCAGGCAGTGCATTGCTATGGATAAAGTCACGTGGTAGTAAGCCATTGGTTCTTGGTAGAGGAGAGTTTATGCCAAGAAAGAATGCGTTCCTGTGTGCTGTAGTTCTCTTCTGCCAATCTTCCCATATCTACGGAATTAAAAAACAATTGCTTCGCATAAAGTTTCTTTGGCGGTTTTCAAATTTTCTCGTTTTAAAGCAGGTTTTTCAACGACGTTACTTTACAGATAAATCTGTTTTTTCATTTGTTACTGGAAATATTTTGTATTTTCTTATTTCCCAGCTTTCACAAAAGTCCCGTTTGTGTTTACATTATCTAACAAAGGCGCATCAAGCTTTGTATTCTATAGATACTGAGATTTACACACGCAAATTCCATTTGGTAAATACTCGTTCGCTCACTGCTCTCAGCCAATCAGAGAAGCGAACGATGGTTATCAATATTGAAAATTTATCGTTCGCGCTTCTGATTGGACGTAAGATGTAATCTCGCTAGTGAGTGAAAACCGTACGTCCAATCAGAAACGCGAACGGTCAAAGCTCACTGTCAACAAACTTTCAGTCGGCTTTGCTAGTCCAGAGCGAAAATGACTGCGGAACAATGCAGGTTAAGGTGCTTCACCGGAAAAAAAATTGCCAATTAAATAACCTTTAAAATTGCAAACAAAGCAAAATAAGGACGATCATGATAGTGAGAATAATTTTTTGTGAATAATTCTGCCGTGTAAAACTCAAATTAAGAAAAACAGCTGGGTGATTTCGCTAACGACACAACTCACTTATTCGAGTGCAAACGTCTGTAATGTCTGGCACTTTCTGTGGAAATAACCACTAAAAGATACCAGGAGCTTTAAGGTATTTATCTGCTAAAGATATATAATTTTCGAGTTAAGGTAATTTCGTAGTAATAGAACTAGCCATAGAATTTTGATAAAACTTTCTACGGTACAACATTTTGAGTTCTTCATCAAAAATATAAAATAAAAAAATGGGGTCACCATATTGGATTTTGCGAGAAAATTTTTTAAAGTATACCCACTTTTGTCAATTTAGCATCTTACATTCGAAAATGGGCATCATACATAAAAGTATCCCTACTGAGCTTGGTCACTATCAAATATTTTGAATGTGCTTAAATGTGCTCCTTATACATTGGGCTATCGATGTAAGGCAAAAGATTTGCACTGAAATTCAACAGCGAAGAGAAATAAAGCAAAAATTAACAAAATGTTCGAATATTTACGGGCGTCATTAACGCTTTGAACGAAACACTTTTTGAAATATTGAAAAATCTAGCCATAGAATTTTGTCATCGATCACATATGTTTTAAAAAACATGATTTCAAATGATATTATGAAATAAAAAAAAAGGTTCCCGTATTGGTTTGCGAGATATTATGAGAAATATTCTCAAATTTCAATGATATCAAGGATTTTCCGAGAGCGGAATGGGGCGAGTTTAAAGAAATTCGTATTTTTTCGCTTGAAAATGTGAAAACTGTTCGAATTTTTACGTTAAAGTGTTTCTCATACATAGTTCTGTATCTATTGATGATAAGAAATGTAAAACTCCAAAATTCGAAATATGCGCAGAACTGTGTGCAGTGCAAAACTACGGAATTACCTTAAGTTTTCATTGAAGAAACTTTGCCAATTGATCATGAAACGACGCCGCCGTCAGACTGCTCTACAAACTTAAGCTTCCAAACAACGATCCATATTCAGAAAAAAGTCTGCAAAGTTGCTTACGACTAATGTAAACTTGTATTTTGAAAAAAAAAATATTGTTATTAAAAAATACCATTTCATCTTTGATTCTTTGGTGCATTATTTGTTCGGGTTGTTATTTAAGTTTGTTTTAATCTTTAATTTTTTACTGTACTAAGCTTTATTTTACATCTAGTCTTATGTCGTTCGGTCGTTCTTTTTCTTGAAAAACTGCTGCTCGGATATGAGACAAAAAATATTATCAAAAATAATATTAAAAAAATCTTAGTATGGAATAAATAAATTACACGATGGTTAATGCTTGGACGACTTTTCGCTGTGCTCATTCGTTTGTTTTCTTGATACTTCTCAACTTGTGCATAAAAACCGTAGTGGAAGTTTTGAAAATGTAATAACAAACTATAGAGGAAGAAATATAACCAGGCATACTTTACACTAATCCAAGAAGCTGAATTTCGATTACATATGCATTTTTATATTTCGCTCGTTCAATCTGGGTAATTATATTTTTGTCTTTCTCGCTCATTTGTCTCAAAATATTGAGCCATATATATATAGGTCTAACAATTTCTTTTAAATTTAATTTGCAATTGAAGAATACTTTCACCATTGTTTATATCAAGAGTTGTAATCTGTTCTCTTCTAAGTATTTCTTAGCACACGTCTTTTTTATTATTAGATGAAACCTGCAGAGCATTCATATCAGTAAAATCTTGCGTCATAAATTACCTTGTCTATAAAGCCATGATGAAGAAAGAACTCGGGCGCACTCGCTGAATCACCCGAACACATTGTCCCTGATATCATACAGTGCACAACATTGTGCAAATTCACGCGAAGAGCCAGTTCAAATCCAACGAAATTGTTGGGTGGTATGTCAAGAACTAAAGCTACTGCGATGCTGTCTGGAGGGATTCCATTTTTGTCAAAACTTCTCTTGAGGCATCGAGGTGGAGATGTAGATGGTACTAACTGCCATTGGCCTATATGGAAAAGAAAATGTCCCATTATTTAAATTATTTGTTGAAAATCTCTTTATCTTTTCTATGACTTTGGAGTACACAATTCCTCAAAAGAACGGTATGTTTAAATTTTTCTTACTTGCTTACCTTGTCTAAAAGGACCTTTATTGACGCATCCAAACGGTGCTACGCCGTCTCCTCCAAGACCAGAATCTCCACCATACCAAACGTCATCTGCATCAGTCTCCCACGGTTTTCCAGATACTATGCTCCAGTCCCAGTACGCTACGGTAAAGTTACAATCAACCTCTCTCAGTAGATTCTCATACTGTAACAAAAACCATCGATGCCATGTGAGGAAGTGGACACGTTGATGAATTCCAAAACCGTTGAAGATTTCCTTGTGAATTGTAATAAGAGCGTCATATCGGGACTTGTATCTAGAAAGAAAAGAAAAAAAAAACAAAATAAACAGGCTGTTGTTTGATACACATATCGGAGTCTAACAACCACACAAATTTGCACTCAATAAGTTTGAGGCATTGGGTGCTCTGATTGGCTCCGTTGACACGATAAAAACAAAATGGCGGCATGATTAATCGGCAAGTAAATTTAGAAAAAAAAAAACACTTTTCAGTGCCATAAAAACAAATCATAACAAAACACTTATTCCATTCATGATCTATCACTTCGTATATGGCTGATAGGAAAATAATAATAATATTTAAAATATTAATATATATTCACTTATGTTGCGCTGATCTCAATGTACATTTTCATCAGCGCAGGAACTAAAATAATACAAAATTGAAAAAAAAAATTGCGATTAAAAATATGATATATAAATATACTAAGACACTAACGCTAAATTAATGTCTTAATGTTATATCCTAAGAAATATTATTCAAAATATGTCCTTAAAAATAAAAATAAATGACTAAAAAAAATCTGATAGAAATGTTTTAAATTACTAGCAATTAGATGCTTCTTGAAAAAGATGTGTCTTTAGACCTTTTTTTTTATGTAAAGAAGTCAGCGGATCAGTTGTTTTGCTCTTTGCGATTGCTCTAGTTAGAAATATTTTGCATGGAATCCCAGTTTCTAGGGACCCAGACGCATTGCCAGACGAGACTTCTATGGAAGGGTCTATGCTTTATTTGTCTGGATTGACTATTTATACATACTTTGAATTTGTAGAAGCAGCTTTTATGGTTTCCACATATCGTTGTCTTTCAGCGGTTGTCATCGTGGTGAATTCCTTTCTGATACGAGTACACTGTGTCAATGCTCCTGATGACGAGCAGACACAACGCTGACCACACTTATCGTAGATAACGCCGCCAACTTTGCAAGCTATATTTAAACAAAAAAAAAAAAAAAAAAAAAAGAAGAAGAAGAAGAAAGAAAGCAACTAAGCTAAAATAACTGATAATAGCAGATTTCATTGTATCAGTTGAAATATTATATATTCAATTTTTTGGGGGATTAAAACGTTCCGCATGGTGATAGCCTGCGATACTTTTTTTTAAATCATCTATCTTTGAAAAAGAAAAAAATATTAAGAAACAAGCAAATAATAAGATAAACATTTCCAATCACACAGCATTTGCATGTTTATAATTATCTTGATTGTGATTAGCTTCCACCACCACACGTGATAGAACAATCTCCCCATGTATAGCCATAACAACCAATTGATGGTGTCTCAAATCGAGAGCTTTATTGCGCATGTCATCCATCGACAGTGTCCCTTTAATCAATGGCATCATCACTTATTCTAACAACCATCTACAAACAATATCCTTGTTACTGGGAACCAAGACTGTGATGGAAAGCTATTATTACCTATACATGCATTTGTGTTGCATTCCCTCGTCTCAGTCTTATCTCCAGCACAATCTTTACCACCATTGGCTGGTGCAGGGTTGGTACACGTTCTTGATCGTGATTGGCTACCACCACCACACGTGGCGGAACAATCTCCCCATGGTTTCCAGACAGACCACTGACCATCCACTTTGACTAAAAAAAAAAGAATGGTTTCCATGAACAGAAATTGGACATTTGGATTATATTAAAGACAATTTACCTGGACATTTATTTGTTGCGCATTCTCTTGTTTCTGTCTGATCTCCAACACAATCTTTACCATCATTGGCTGGTGCAGGGTTGTTACACGCTCTTGATCGTGATTGGCTACCACCACCACACGTGACCGAACAGTCTACCCATGGTTTCCAGACAGACCACTGACCATCTACTTTGACTAAAAAAAAAAGAATGGTTTCAATGAACAGAAATTGGACATTTGGATTATATTAAAGACATTTTACCTGGACATTTATTTGTTGCACATTCTCTTGTTTCTGTCTGATCTCCAACGCAATCTTTACCATCATTGGCTGGTGCAGGGTTGTTACACGTTCTTGATCGTGATTGGCTACCACCACCACACGTGACCGAACAGTCTCCCCATGGCTTCCAGACAGACCACTGGCCATCAACTTTGCCTAAAAAAAGAATGGTTTCCATGAACAGAAATTGGACATTTGGATTATATTAAAGAGATTTTACCTGGACATTTATTTGTTGCGCATTCTCTTGTTTCTGTCTTATCTCCAACGCAATCTTTACCATCATTGGCTGGTGCAGGGTTGTTACACGTTCTTGATCGTGATTGGCTACCACCACCACACGTGACAGAACAATCTCCCCATGGCTTCCAGCCAGACCACTGGCCATCAAATTTGCCTAAAGACGATAAAAGTTAATAATTATATGACCCGTATCCGCCCGAGCAAGCGCTCGTAAAAAAAACCTACGTAGATGATGACGTGAGCAGGGCCGTACGAAGCTGTGCGGTCCTGCTCAAAATTAAAAATGTTCAAAATTGCTCAAAATGAGAGTCATATGATAAAAATGCTTATTGACTCAGTTAGGTCGGGCCGTGCGGGAAAATATTTGGTTCTCGGTCATTTGTACCAACCGAGTACAGCGAGGTCCGTACGGCATTACCTCGAGCCAAATATTTTTTAAGTACGGCCCTCCAACTCAGTCAATAAGTAATATTGAATAATGAAACAACAAAAGCATTTTTTTGTTTGGTTAATACTTAGATCTTATTAACCGAGCGGGAGGTCTGTACAGGAGAATATTGACCGAGGTATAACACACCAAAAAATCAACTTTATTAATGCCATTCCTATCTATTCTCGATTATCAATTACGAGTAATAATTTAAAATTGTGTTTGTTTTGAAATTATATCGTTTTGGTCTAGTTTCACGTGTTTGGATTTAGCAATTACTTGCAGTCATTTTGTGGCGGCTTTCGATCTATTTTTGAACACTCTAACATCAACAAAAAAAGAAAGAAAAAAACTTACAGAACGAAGAATCTTTTTTTGCTATAGGTATTCTCGACTAAAGCTGGATATTTCTGTGCAAATTGTTTGATTTATTCTGAAGTTCGGATGATCGATTGCATTGAACAGGAGTTTTTGGACAGTAAACAAAAAACAAGTAGAGAAAAACTACAAAAAATGTGGTAAAAAATAATAATAACGATAAGAAACACATCGAATGGTATTTTCTGTGGTGTTTATTCTTACCAACGATATATGATCCCATGAAAATGTTTTGAAAATGTAAAAAAACAATCAGCTGTTTAATCGTGAAAAGGCCAGTTACTCAGTCGATCGGTCCCCGGTCTTAATTCAGCTAGGAGATATTAACCGGTCGGGAAGCGCGTATAACCAATCAGATTGCTCAATTTGCTAGTGTCCAGACTCCACGATTCACGGTCATATAATAATACAATGTACAAGACGCAAAATCATCAAAAAGATTCTGAAAAAAATCTGCGTGGTTATTTGGTTTTCACTTACATTTTATTTCGCAATTTTCTACTTGAAAAGTACTTTCACAACGATAGGCAAACCAGGCCGGACAGTCTCTATATCTCCATCGATTACCTTTACCACACCCACCAGCTTTGCAGAGAGAACACGATGACCATTCTTGCCAGGGTCTATAGATGTCTGACAATATAATCACAAAAGTACAATAAATATAGAATAATAATAGCATGTATACATATACAATAAATATGATTACGTTATCATTATTATTATATACTAAACTTTCTTGTATATAAGAAGTAAATTGAAACTTACCTAGGCTAATTACGCTTGAGCAACATACGGCAATTATGAAACTTATCCGTAAAATCGTATCCATAACCTGCAAGCATAAAAACATGAAAAAAGAAAAAAAAGAAAGAAAAACACGATATTAAAATGGTTTGTGATTATTTATGTATCGAGTAGCAGTAACGTTGAAAAGAACTGACAACCAGGACAAGAAAGAGAATTAAAAAAAAAAAAAAAAAAAAACGAGAGGAGGGCACGCGTACAAATGTCGATCAACTGTCTTACAATAATATGAGTAAAATAACTGAAACTGCATATCTATCCTAAATATCATATAGCTTGTGTGCCATACACAGCAATAACACATATTCGTGGCCAGATTTTATGTATAAAAGTGGAGATATCAACAAAATTAATTGCATAAAAAAACCACCAGTTTTGAGTTTTGTTACCTCTATCGTCGTATCTGCAATTATGGACTTAATGAATGAGAGCAATTTAAATAAGAAACACGACGACGCGTTTCGATGTTACTTTTGTTAAAAATCGAGTGTAGTGATCTTTTTTTTCTCAAATCATATACTAATGTCGACAATTGCAACAACCAGTGAAAACGCAAATATCACCTCAGAGATCTACCAGTGCACGATGCACATTAGCTGAGTTTATCTTCACTCGTTCACATGCGAAAGGACTTTATTCAGCCTATTATAAAAACGTCGATAATGACGTTGATACTTCTGGGCTAATTAGCTTGTGGTTTTGAAGGTGGTGGGCAACGAACTCACTTTAGAACTAAGAGGTAGCCGATGCAGCCCCAGGCAACGAGGATACCTAAATACCGAGTTCGGATTTAGTGTTGGAATCCGAGTTGGATCTTGAGTTCGATTCGAGATGGATTTCGAGTTGGAATTTCGCAGGATCCTGATTTTTTGATTTATTATTATTATTATTATTATTATTTGCTATTATTCTATAAAACATGATAACTAATTAAGCCTGCACGTGCTAATTTTAAAATTCAAAAATAATAAGAATAAGATGCTCCATCAAATCTGACTGTGAATGAATTTCCGTTGACGTATCTAAATTTGTCTCTTTTTTTTATATAACTAACACATATTTGCTTTGGTAGGCTAGGTCTTAAAACCGACGACACATTGTTGTCGGCATTTTTGTGGTTTAATGGGCTACAGTTTTTTTTCTGTTAATGCGTATGCTTGCATGCCAACTTATTTTTACGCTTCATAGATTGTAGAGTAAAAATTTTTCTCCGAATTTTTGGGTTTCAATAACTTTTTCAGAAAGTGCTTGTGAAAATATGAATTATCTTGAAAATTTGATGAAAAGCAAATGCATATTGACCGAGATATGAGCAGTTGAATGGAAAAATGTCACCCTACATTTTTTTCTTATTTTAGCGTCTTTTTGTACCTTTATAACACCAGCGCCAAAACAAGAAAAAAATAATTTCAAGTAAATTGTTGTACGTAGGTTTCATATTATTTATTATTAAAATCTTTGTTTCGACTACGTAAAAGTTACATAATAACCGAGCTTTTATTATTAGGAAAAAATGTAATGCGACATATGTCTCTGCTAATATTCATTCAATGTTTTTATAATTTTCACTATAAGTATTATTTTTATTAGCAATCCCTGAAAATATTAATGAAATATGCAGAAAAAAGCTATTTTGTAACGTCACACTTCAGTACTCTATTCTAACGACGAATCAACGTCGAATAGAAATGGCAATTACGCATCACAGGGAATAAAAAAAAATCACAGGTCGCGGTCGGTTTTTCTTTTTAAATCGTGCGTGAATCACGTCTAGCTGTCTGGTCGAGTTGATTATGTCCCTAATATAATTTAATTGTTGACTACAAAATGTTTTGTTGTGAGATGTTATATTTTGAGTATTTCCGGCCATGATTGCTTTTTTTTCCTTTTAATTCGTACAGTCGTTAAAGTATTTATGGGTTTTATGCATTCCAATAGAGAAAAATATCTTTTGTTGTTACCGGCTCACAAAAGTTGTAATTATGATTGAGAAAAATGAATAAATTGATAGATAGTTATTAAACGTCTCATTCGGGAGTGGTCACGATAAATAGCGGTCCGTATATATATAATTGATAACTGTAAAGTGACTTGAGTATGCATGTCGATTATTATTATTATAAAATGTAAAATGTCAAGTGGATTGTAATGTAAAACTCTAGTGGATTGACTTTTTTTAAATATTATAGTTCAAATTCCTCATGATCCAATTCAGGATCCAACTCAGAATCCAACTCGGAATCCACCTTGAAATACCAACTCCCAGATTAACTAACGTGGGAGTTAGGATTCAAGTTAGTGTTCGAGTTACAGGAATCGAGTTATTCGAACCGAGTTATAGGAATCAACTTTTTTCGTGGATTTATTTTCCAATTTCTCAACTTAATTGGTTTTCTTGCTTCGTTTATCTAGGTCAAATATCACGACCAACGTATAGACTCATCAGACGGGAACCAAGTGCACACAAAATGATCGAAATAAAGAAAACAATCTTAATTTTTGTCCTGGCTAGTCTAAACTCTAAAAGCATTATACTTATACCAATATATTTTTATTTTCATATTTATTGAAAAAATATTTTTTTTTGTAAATGCTGCGTTTTACTTTGTGGAATGGTAGACGTTTGTTTGGAACCGCTTATCATCCCCAAGCAGGCATTCCAAAACCGAATAAAAGAAGGATTCAACACACCATTTTAAATATTTAACTATCCAGTTTCAATAGATAGTCCCATTAACAATCATTATTTACAAATACATATTTTTAAACAATATAACATAATATCATATACAAAAAACAGTAACAATATCATAAATATTAATAGATAGACTAGAGTGCACGCACTTAAAGTGTGCAACATAAATACCACTAAATAGTGCTATTTTATGCTAATTCAACTGATTTATTCTGTTTAATTAGTGCTAATTACCACTAAATTACGACAACTGTTGCACACATTTAGTGTTTGCTCTCTAAGATCCTGGCTACACTATGCTAGATAAATGTGAAAACGCAACTTTTGTTCCGATAACGTGACAAAAATTGCTCGTTAAACAATAGAATTAGCATAAAATTGTTTCAGATTCATGTGTTTTAGTGTGGACGGAGGGCCTAACCGGATAAATTAAGTTGCGTTTTCAAATTTATCCGGGTTATTGTGGACGGAGCCTAAAGCCTGGTTCACACGAGTGACGCAAATGCAAACGTAATGCAAATTTAATTTTTGCACTTTCATTTGCGTTTTTACCGATTCACATGTTGTTAATGAAATCGCATGAAAAGGGAAAATTGTTCAGTTGCATTTGCGTTATTCGGTTAAACCAGGATGAACTATGTTTTTTTATAGATAAAAGCATATTATTTTCAAACAATATAAATCAATTTTATTGTGTGATATCATTCCCAAAACTCGATTCCCGTATCTCGATTCCGTAACTCGATCCATAACTCGAATCCTAGCTCGAGAAACTAGGTATCTTTGGGGATGTTTGCCTTCTGACCGTGCAGTAATGTTCGGTTGTAACGATGGTACATGTACAGTCAAATTTGTACGTGCATTGTGTATTGTGAAAGAGAACAGAATTTCGATCCCAATTTGATGGTATTGTTATTTTTGACATCTTTTCTGTTCTCCACAGATTTGAATTATTGAAGACATTACCATTGATAACTGAGTAAATTAGAGACGGCACTTGTATGCTGAATAATCATTTTACTGTTGACGTGCAGTGAAACGTTTTTCTTTATATGTTTCCTAGCTTAATTATCTGATCTGGTCTGATCTGCTTATTTCAATGAAGTAAAATCTATTTGTTAAATTAATGAGGGCAATATCGAATCCCATTTGTTTCCTATCCGCATAGCTTAGCAAGCAAAGCAAAGCGCCTTGAACATTTAGAAGAGTCATTATCATTTGTAATTAAATATATTTGCCTTACAATGTTTTTTTATTTTTGCTAGAATGCTCTAGCAGTTTCCTAAATGGTCAATCACTATTTTATTCAGATCACTAAAGACTGTGACAGGCAAGATTAAGTGGCAAACGAAATGAATATTGATCAAGCAACCAACGGACCAACCGATGGTCGCCAAACCTCACGACAAATCTCACACCATTTTCACAAAAAAATATTCAAGTATCGCCGAGAATGCTTGTTATAACAAAAAGATCCATCGTTCTATAGCTTTTCCTTCTTATTTTGTTGAGAATATTGCTTTTAGAGTGTATAAAATACAAAAATACATCCAAAGCAGCGACAAAAGAACACAAAACGACTGCAAGTAACCGCTAAATCCAAACTAGTAAAACTAGACCAGAACGATCGCATTTCAAAACAGACACAAGTAGGTTATTACTCGTAATTGATAATCGAGAATATATAGAAATGGCATTCATAAAGTTGATTTTTCGATATGTTATTATGAGATAGAAATAACCAGAAAACATAATTAGGTTTGCTTGACCAAAACTTTGCCAACTTCAAAGCTTGAGTTTTACCAACAAAAACGAACAAAAACTACCGACAAAAACTATTTGTCAAACCATGACATAATTTATTGCATTCACTTAACTACATTTTCTTAATTTCCATTGATAATTTGAATTTTTTTTTCTTGAGATAAACGTCTTGCTATCTTTCGCACACAGGCCGGCTCCATCCACCACTCACAGTATTTTCGTTGCTTTGTCATCGTAGCAACCACGGCTTTCAGCCAATCAGCCCGCGAAAAATATCAAGATTGACTGATTGATTGTATTTTGCAAAAAATATTTTGTTCTAGTTTTTTTAATTAAAAAACCAAGGTCATATAATAAATGCCTCACTGCATCCCGTCTGTACTATCCGAATTCGGTCAAGATATTTTTTTCCTGTGCAGACCTCCCACTCAGTTAATAAGACCTGATTATCGATTGGTGAATATATAGGTCATCCACTTTCCATCTCAAAGAAGCTGTCGAATAATCAATGACTAATGTACTTTATTCTACCGGAAGCATATTAAGTGAGATAATTAGTTTGAGGACCTACACTTATAATGAGCAAGTTTAATACACTCAAGATTGAGTCCGATTGTAAAAACTTGCGAGACGATGCAAATACTAAAAAAATATAAATAATTCCTAAAAGGTATTGTTGTTCAACAATTCATGTAACTTTGCATGGTTAATACTTGTCGATACTATATTTAATCGGTGTGACGTCATAGGTCAATATCAATGATTATCGATTGTTGAGGATATTGGTCATTCACTTTCCAGCTCAAAGACTAGTACGTGTTTCAGGCATAGACGTCATCGAAAAAATCATCCATTAATAAGAACTTGATTACAATTTGAATAGTTTTATATTAAGGTAATTCCGAGTTTTGCACTGCGCACAGTTCTGCGCATGTTTCAAAATTTTTGTTATTATGTATTTTATCGTGAATTCTAGTCAGATTACGTTTGAAAAGTGCTTTAAAAAAAAAACCGGACAATTCATACATTTTCAAGCAAGAAAACGTGATAAAAATTAAAATAACAATTAAATGAATAATGATGACACAATACAATAAGAATTAAATAAATTAGGATAAATGACGAATCTTTTTACTTGTGTCAAAGCAAAGTTGCGTGACAGTCAAAAAAACGAAATCTCTACACTCAAAATAGCGGCTCAAATTCTCAGGAACAGGTCCCGAAAAATATGTTAAAATACCAGCTCTGTGCAACCAATATTTCCAGTTTTAGTGTTTTTATCACATGCAACCCAAGAATTGAAAAGTATTTGTTTTTCTCGAAATTCCATTCTAACTATAAAAAAAACTAGTTCAATACTTGATAAGCTGAAAGAAAAAAAATCAAATATTTCAAATGGGGCAATTTGCAATTGGATTGAAAAAAATCATAAATTTCATAGAACGTCAATTTCCAAAGAAAATATCTCTTAGACCAAAACACGCATAATATTCTTGTAAATAAATGTCTTAAAAGGTAAGAAAATTGAACGATCTTTTTTTCGAGAGCAGTTGAACGCATGAATAACAACATTTTCAAATTAGCTATCCTAAAAGAAATCACCAATATAACTACAAATTTCACAACTTTATTGCACAACTAAATAAAAATAGGGGTACCCGTATATTTTAAAAATATATTCATAATAAACGCAAGAAATTTTGCAAGAATTTGCAAGAACGTACAAAAACCCCTGCCCCACCCTGGACAGTAGATGAACTACCAATGCATCCTGTAGATTTTCAAGATGGCGCCCCTGAAAAGATTGTTGAGGTTCAGTGATCACATAACAGTCGATTTTGGAGCTGTTTTATAAACAAAAATGCATTTTCAGGTCAGATTTGTAAAGAGTAAATGTTTTCCTCACAGTAAAATGTTTATGGGAGATGGACCATCGCTAAATTTGCTTGTTTCTGGATGGTTTTTCACAGAAAACGATTGGCCTTTGAAAGTGTTTGATTTTCAACGTTCGTCAGAAACAGGAGCGGTACTCAATGCGCAATGACAATAGTACGAACCAGCCTTAAATACATGATTTTTTTTATTTTATATTTTTCTTAACAATCATTAATGATCATTCGTGCAAGTTTAATTATTAATAATTAGAAATGTTATTAATTATAACTCAAATAGTTGTAAAGATGACTGAAAATTTCAAAACTCCCCAGAATATGAGACAAAGATAACAGCCAGCCAAATGATTGTAGTTGCGTTAATGAAAGTATTCATCAAAGCTGAATACAAAAACGAGTATGGAGCTTCGCGATTGGTTTAACTCGTAATTCTTCCTGTGGTAAAAATCTTTATGATTAATAGCCCAAAATAAGCTATTTGTTGTTGTTTGTGCCTCAAAATTTATAGGTGATTCATTTGATTTGTTGGCCTCGACGGGCGATTAATTTCGTTTGTTTGCCTCGACGGGCGATTTATTTCGTTTGTTTGCCTCGTTGGCAATTCATTTCGTCTGTTTGCCTCGTTGATTTATTTGATTTATTAATTTTTGCCTCGATGAACGATTTGTTTGTCTCGACGTCCGATATGGCTTTGCATCAATTGTTGTCGAAGGCCAATCTGGTATTGTTTGCTGTTCAAAGGCCTTTACATGCATATCATCTCCTTCTACTAATATTCGATCGACTGTCTGTGTTGTTCATCGAGTTGAAACAGGGAACGAGTTTGCACATAACCGAGCTGAAAGACTCATAAAAGCACATTGTATTCCCCTAGATACGTCGCTAAAGCGATCGTCATCTTGATGAATACTTTCATTAGCAATTAAATAAGTGTTCGATTTTGTAGTTCGGTTGTTCGACGAATGCTAAAAATAAACGTGGGCAGCCCTACGTATAGTTTTTGGACATTCTGCCGCTATCCAGTGTACTGCATATTCACAAAAACAGACATGAAAACTGACAGAGTCAACGAGATTGAGAGCTGACAAGGATATAAAGGGCCCAGACTTCTCCGGCCAGACGGACCACAGTAAGTACGTCGAGAAAGCAGTCGAGATTATTATCGATGCTCGCTACGCTCGCAGCAATAATTGTCCTCTAAGGGGAAAATTGAATAAAAGATATCTATTTAAAGGGGTGTTTATTCATACTTCAAAAATTGTTTTTATTTGACAGTTTTTTTAAAGATTTTTAGTTCTTAGATGTCCTTATGCCGTTGGCCGTTTCGTTGATCCAATGAATTAGTTTCCTCACTGTCTACTGACTCTACTACTGCTACACGGCCTTTTTTTCGTGCATGATGATCTTGTGGTCAAAACCCAGTTTTTTGTCCATTTTTGCAGCTTGTTTAGGTGGACTGCTACGGACCATTGGTTGTAGAAGGGCATTAATCTTCTTTGCTTCCGCTAGTTCCTTGGCACTAACGTGAAACAGCTTGATAGCATCTTTCCCAATGAAGCTGAAACCTTCACGCGGAATTCGTCGCAGTATCTGTGGTTTCATAGCTGCATAAAAGAAAAGCAAGTTTTGTTTTGATCACATCCATGTATATTTTCATGAATGGGAACATATATTCATTAACTATTAAATGCTGCGCACTAAACTCAGACAAAATTCATAGACATACTGGCATAACTACTAAAGTACCAATGTAGAGTTGATCATTAACTATTTTCCCAACATATCATTGTCGTCCCTCCTCTCCTCCTCAAAGCTTTCCCTACCTTTGATAAGACCCCTAATGTGATTTGATTACAAATACAATATGTGTAGTGAGTGGATTATAGTTGCGTGCATCATTAATTGAACTAAGCGTATGTACTCTAAGAAGTGCTGTACTCGGAGATTATCTTAATATTCTTATCCCTGAGTGTGGTTCTATTGTGCAGTGGTTTTCATATGTCTTTTTTTGCAATTTAGCATACAAATGTATCATATCATATGTGCTTATAGTGCGGGAAGTAAGGGCATACGCACGCTAGCCAAAAAACAAAAACAACAAAAAACAGCAGCAACAACTTCAACAAAAAACTGCAACAAAAGCGTATTTGTTTTGCATGTTTGCAATTCGAATATACTTGTTTCTTAAACAACAAACCTTATAATAAATTAGTAATTAGCCCCATACTGTCGAAAACCTTTGTATCTACTTCATATTGTAGTTATACTGTGAAATTTGGATAACCAGAGTACTTACATCTTAAGCGTGCTACAACATTAGCTACGACTGGTTTCTTTACTGGTTGATATTCCACCCTTACACCACCAGGCAGTGCATTGTTATGGATAAAGTCACGTGGTAGTAAGCCATTGGTTCTTGGTAGAGGAGAGTTTATGCCAAGAAAGAATGCGTTCCTGTGTGCTGAAGTTCTATTCTGCCAATCTTCCCATATCTACGGAAGTAGAAAAAAATTGCTTCGCATTAATGTTTCTTTGGCATTTTTCACATTTTCTCATTTTGAAGCGGGCCTGGGCTTTGTGGTAGATAAATTCAATATCTTTTTGTTTTTTTGTTTCTGAAGATAAATGTAATGATATACTATAGTGAAGGAAATCTTAGACTTACCATATTTTACACTAATTCAAAAATTTGAATTTCGATTACATAAGCATTTTTGTTTCCCTTGCTCAATTGTCTCAAAATATTGAACCATATTTATATAGGTATAACAAATACTTTACTTTGAATTTAGTTCCTCTAGAATTTGAGAATAGTTTCATTCACCATTTTTTATCAAGAATTCTAATCTGTTTTCATCTAAATGGTTCTTAACTCATGTTTTTTTTTAAATCATGAGATAAAACCGGCAGTGAATTCAGATTAATCAAAATCTTGAGTCATAAGATACCTTGTCTACAAAGCCATGATGGAGAAAGAACTCGGGCGCACTCGCCGAATCAAACGAACACATTGTCCCTGATATCATACAATGCACAGAATTGTGCAAATTCACACGAAGAGCCAGTTCAAATCCAACGAAATTAATGTGTGGTATGTCAAGAACTAAAGCTACTGCGACACTGTCTGGAGGGATTCTGTTGAACATTCTCTTGAGGCATGGAGGTGGGGAAGCAGATGGAACTAACTGCCATTGGCCTATATGGAAAAGCAAATGTAGCATTATCTGAATATTTGTTGAAAATGTCTTTATCTTTTCTATGATTTTGGATTACACAATTCCTCAAAAGAATGGTATGTTTTATTTTTCTTACTTGCTTACCTTCTCTGAAAGGGCCTGTGTTGACGCACAAAAATGGTGCTACGCCGTTTCCTCCAAGACCAGAATCCCCACCATACCAAACATCATCTGTATCAGTCTCCCACGGTTTTCCAGATACTATGCTCCAGTCCCAGAACGCTACGGTAAAGTTACAATCAACTTCTCTCAGTAAATTCTCATATTGTAGCAAAAACCACCGATGCCATGTGAGAAAGTGGTCACGATCGTGAATTCCAAAACCGTTGAAGATTTCCTTATGTGTTGTAATGAGAGCATCATATCGCGACTTGTATCTAAAAAGAAGAGAAAAAACATGTATTAACAAAATAAACAGGCTATTGTTTGATACATATCGGACTCTGAAAATCACACACATTAACACATTCACACTCAATAGCTTTGAGCCATTGTGAGTCAGAATGGTTCCGTTGAGAAGATAAAAACAATATGGCGGCCTGATTCAACGGAAAGTAAATTTAAAAAATAAACACTTTCCGTTGTACGTCCATCGGACTTTAGAAATAACACACATTATCATTAATAGAGAAGGCCAAACGGCGTGCGAAATATAATGGTACTGCCTCGGCCCGCTGCAAATTAATCAACATTTTTTAGGATTTATAAATTTTAATTTAGGATGTTGATGGTAATAATAATTACATGACTTTTGTCGTGCACATTGTTTATTTGTGTCCCATGTACAACCATATAAGTCATGTTAGTGTCCTATTAACACATCTACTCTCAATAGCTTTGAGCCATTGTGCTTTATGATTGGCTTCTTTACTTCTAAACAATCAGCTCATAGCCATTGACAAGAGAAAACCAAGATGGCGGCGCGGTTTAATGTCCAGTAAATTGAAATAAAAACAAATTATGACAAAACAATAATTCAATTTTGATCTATAACCTCGTACATGGATGTTAGAGAAAGCCTTGCCTTTTTTGGCTATTAGATCATATGTACTTATTAGCAACGGGAGGCATAAACCACTGACAATTATTCTATATACTCAATCCATGTTTGTAAAATTCATATAGAAGTCCGTAAAATCACCCAAAGAACAGTAACTGATTGAAAAGCTCCAAGGGGAATTATTGTATAACTCTACATTCCACACATTCTACATTCTACATATAAGGCAAGACACAATTTTTTGAAATAATCGGTGTTAAAGTCAAATTTATCTTAATTCTTAATACTTGTGTACAGAAGCCAGTGGATCAGTTCTAGGACCCGAAATGCATTGCCAGACGAGACTTTTATGGAAGAGTCTATGCTTTATTTGTTTGGATTGACTATGTATACATACTTCGAATTCGTAGAAGCAGTTTTTATGATATCCACATATCGTTTTCTTTCAGCGGTTGTCATTGTGGTGAATTCCTTTCTAATACGAGTACACTGTGTCAAGTTTCCTGATGATGAGCAGACACACCGCTGACCACACTTATCGTAGATAACGTCGCCAACTTTGCAAACTATATTTAATCAAACAAAAAAGAAGACGAAAGAAAGCAACGAAGCTAAAATAGATGATAATAGCAGAAGTCATTGTATCAGGTGGAATATCATATATTCAATCTGCTCTTTTGGAGATTAAAACGTTCCGTTGCGATGGCCTGACGACATTTTTTTAACAAAACGGGACAATTTGGCCAAAAATATATCCTTAAGGAGAAAATTAAAGATAAACATTTCCTATCACAGAGTATTTTGACAACTTTTTTTAGCATCTCATAAAATTTATTTTTTTTGTAAATACTTACGTTTTGGACAGTCTTTGACGTTACAGGGTCGTATTTCTGAGCTTGATCCAGTACAGTTTAGTCCTCCGTTTGCTGGATAAGGATTTGAACATGTTCTTGATCTAGATTGAGTTCCACTGTCGCAAGTACGTGAGCATTGCCCCCATTCACTCCATGCAGACCAGTTACCATTTATTGGAGCTGAAACGTAAAAATCAAAGCTAAATGTAAACTTTTACTGTCGTACGTTGGGGTTCGTTGGTAATTGCCAGTTTTTGGAGGGTTCGCCATACAAAACAAACTTTTTTTTTGTTTTTTTGCAACCTCTGAAAGTGAATTACGCGCATCCGGAAAAAAGATCTTTCCAAACCAGTTTATCGTCATTTTAATTCTCCTAATCATTCAGAATCCGACATTATTGATTTTGGGCTTATTGTTTCATGTGGTGATAACCAATCCCGAAAAACCATTCAAATACGCTTAATTAATTCACTTGGCACTGTTAACCCTCACGGAATTAACGAACTCTTCTCTTTCCATTAGTCATGTTTCACTTTCTTATTTCTCACTTACTGTTTATTATAACCTTTTGTCATGCTTTGTGCTTTCCTCCGGTTGTTCATGCTGATCAAGTTTTCACTTTCTTGATGAGAAAATTTAAGTTGCAATATCTTCATCTTTATATCGATTTGTTTGAGTAACTCTCTGAGCAACTTCTGCTGCTAATGATATAGTTTTTTTCTGAAGAGTTTCCCGTGTGTCCGCACACGTACCGAATTTTTCTCATTTTTCGCGCCAAGTTGCGATGGGCACGACCTGTGTCAGTCGACAAAAACGGTTTAGCATATTTTCAAATATTGTAATCGAAACAAAATGAAGTTTTTTATGGAAGTTCTATATGTTATTTTAAACGAAAATTCTAATTTCTATAAGATATTGATGATGGGAAAAAGTGATATTAGCGAGAGCACGGTTTCCAGTGCCCTTGTCACACACTCGATAATTGTAAATAGCCAATGCAGAGTCTTATTGGCCAAAATAAGCGTTTGAATTTGATATTTTCTTGTTTTTCTTTTTTAAATTAATAAACGAGCATTTGGCATGTGCAGGTGTGCTTTATCATAACCTTAATTAAAAACTGTTTTTCTAGTAAACCTTTAAGTTGTAACTGCAGCCATTCAAATTGTTGATCATCAACACTTACGTAAGGGACACGTTGTCAATGCGCATGACCGAGACTCAGTGTCAATCCCAGTACAGTTCTTACCACCATTGGCTGGTACAGGGTTGGTACACGTTCTTGATCGTGATTGGCTACCACCACCACACGTGACAGAACAATCTCCCCATGGCTTCCAGTCAGACCACTGACCATCAACTTTACCTAAAGAGGATGGTCAATGAAGAGTGATGGAACCGTAGAAACAAAACATTTCTAGTAAAAACACGAACAGGTATATTTTTTTGGAAAAACAAAACAGACGTTTCCCATCTCTTTATATTTTTGTGAAACTTTCCGTGCATATTACGAATGGCCAATAATGTAACAGCTTTCACAAAATTTTTCTCAGTTAATAGAATGAAATTATTGTATATTGACATTGCAGATTTAACTGTATTTGTACTAATTGTGGCCCAAGATCTTTAGATGCGCTCCCTAATAAAAATAGTGGTATTACAAAGCTAGAACCATTTGATTTATTTCCCTACGATGCTAATATATGGCTACGCATAGAAGAGTACATTTGTTTTTAAATACGTACCCTCTTTAAATAAAGTCAATCGTATCCTATTGTATCGTCCATGAAAATAAAATCCCAGCCTAATTCCCGCTGCTTATTTGTTTTATGATGTTTCATTTGAATATTTCAACATAAAGATTGCATGAACTTTCTACATTATTTGTCAAAAAGGATTGAAGCGTTTTCAACATATGCTATATTCGAGTATATCACGCTCTTTTAAATTACAGTATGAAACCCCCTGACCCTAGAGGGGAGTGGCTAAAGAACATATTGCAAAGAAAGGCCACACAGTACAATATTCGACAGCAGGAGGCAGGGATGGGCTTGTTTCAGAGAAATTGCATTGTAAAAAAATTGGCAATGAAATTGCTACATTTATAATTGTTTCGTCAAAGATTCGATCTATTGTGTATGATAAATATTACGTGTAAAAGATGCAAGACCTACGAAAACAAACTCGATCGGTTATAGCGTGTTCACTTACATTTTATTTCACAGTGTTCTATTTGAAAAGTATTTTCACAAAGATAGGCAGACCAATCATAACAGTCTCTAAATCTCCATCGTACACCTTTACCACACCCACCAGGTTGGCTGATAGAACACGATGACCATTCTTGCCAGGGTCCATAGATATCTGAGAATGCAATCACAAAACCATAATTCATTTGCTATATCTAGTCTATGTTGGTAGTATGCCAACGTAAACCTTGTCAGGTACCTTTGATATCTGATAATATAATCACAGAACTAATGATGAATTTGGAATATATACAATAAATTTAATAAAATGTAAAATGAATATTATGGAATATATGCCCTATAAATACCAACTTATTATAATAGCGATACTTTATGTTTATAAACAAATGAACTGTTATGCTAATGTGCCAACCAGAACTACAATAAGCTCTATTGAAATAACGGCCAATCACTGTCTGGTTGGCACATGAATAAGAAAAGCTTACGTCAGCTGAAGTATCGCTATATTATTGAGCTTGCAGGACTGAGACGGAAACTGTTTTTTAAGCAAATACTTCGTTTTATTTTAACTACTTGTTCTAAATCATTTAACATCAATAAAACTGTCGAATGATCAATAATTAATATACTTAATGATACCGGAAGCATATTAAGCCGGATAATTACTTTGAGGACCTACACTTAAAATGACCAAGTTTAATAAATGGTAATTAGATTAGGATGTTAAAACTGGCGAGACGATACAATTGCTAAAAATAAATAATTCCTAAAAAGTATTGTTGTTCAACAATTCATGTAAATTTGCATAGTTAATACTTGTCGATACTATGTTTAACCAGCGTGACGTCATCGGTCAATATTGATAATCATCGATTAATACACGCTAGTTTAATATATTGGTAATTCCTTTTCCAGCTCAAAGAGCGTTATTTTCATATAAATTAATTGAATTTTTTTTCGTTAAAAATTTATCAATGACCATCAGTGTTGCAATTTAATTGAGAAATTTTTAACTAAATTTTTGTAAAGAGGATCAAACTTGACCTGAAAATCTAAAACCTATCAGTGATACATTAGAATTTATTATAAGTAACATAATAAAATGTATTTACTCAAAGTTATGAAATTGCAAGATAAAAGGAATTAAAATTATGTGCAATTTCGACATGTTTTGATCGGACTTCATGTAGTTCTTTCACATGAGTATTCTGTTTATAAGTAAGTTATGATTCTTTCGTTTAAACCTTATTTGTCTGTACTGCTAATTTAAATTTACGCCTTGTTTTCTAATAACCATTTTCAACCAAATAGCTGATTCTACCCCAAACATTATTACATATAAAAAGTAAATTGAAACTTACCCTGACTAATTACGTTTGAGCAACAAAAGGCAATTATGAAAATTATCTGTAAAAAAGTGTCCATGACCTGCAAAGATAAAAAAAAAGCAAAAAAGAAAAGAAAAGCAAAAAAGAAAGGATATTAAAATGAATTAAAATTATTTTATTTATCGAGTAGCAGCAGTGTCGAAAGGACCTGGCAACCAAGACAACAATGAGACATCAATTTTGAGTTTTGTTACCTCTATCGTCGTGCCTGCTATCAAGTTACTTAGGTATGAGAACAAGTAGAAAAAGAAAATCGACGACACGTTTCGATGATATTTTTGTTAGAAAATGATCTAGTTTTGTCAAGCGATGTACTAATGTCGACAACAACCAGTGAAAAAGCAATCATCACCTCAGAGAAACACCAGGGCAAGGTGCACACCAACTAAGTTCATCTTTACTCGTTGACATGCTACCGAACTTTATTCAGCCTATTATTGACAATAATTTGAAAGGTCGATAATGACATTGGTACTTCTGTGGCTAAGTTTGATGATGTTAGTGGTTTTGAAGTTGATGGACAACTTATTTTAGAATTAAGAGATAGGGATATAGCCACAGGCAAAGTAGAAGTAACTAATTGGTATGTTTGCTTTCTGACTACAGTGCAGTGTTTGGTTATTACGATAGCACACGTACAGTCAAATTTTTACGTGCATTGGGTCATGTGAAAGAGACAAGAATTCACCAAGTTTACCAAATCTGCAATTACTATTTTGGCGTGGATTACACGGTGCCCGACGGATTTGTGAACGTTCAAAAAGTTGTACTTTAGGAACCATGCTACCCTGGTGAAAATATCGGTACACCTAACCATGTACATTTGGGAGATTCGAATTTTGATTCACATTGTGGGGACTTGAACATACATTTTACTTCTAGCTTGTAAGCTGAATTATAAATTTCACCATTGACGTGGAGAAACCGACCTTTTTTCCTCACCTTCTCCCAGAATAGACTTGTCCTTTTACCTAGCTCTGATCTTCTTATTTCACTGTAGTAAAAACTGCTTGTTAAATGAGGACAATATCTAATGCCTTTTGTTTCCTATCCGCATAGCTTA
This sequence comes from Diadumene lineata, assembly GCA_918843875.1. Lineage (NCBI taxonomy): Eukaryota > Metazoa > Cnidaria > Anthozoa > Actiniaria > Diadumenidae > Diadumene > Diadumene lineata. The sequence goes on from OU974077.1 coordinate 6,361,754, forward strand.
GCTAGCAAAGCAAGGTGCAAGTGAAAATTTAGAAGAGTCATATGTAATTAAATATATTTACTTTACCATTTTTTTTTATTTTTAGAATGCTCTAGCAGTTTCATAAATCGTCAGTCACTATTTTGTTAAGATCACTAAAACTTGTGACAGGTATGCTTAAGTGGCAAACGAAATGAATATGGGCATATTTGGACTTTTGAAGATCGATTAGATCAAACACAAATTACAAATTTGGTTGAATATCATTATTCCTTTTATTCCTCCATTATAGACAACATCTTGATCATATAATTCTAACATCCATGTCCTGCACATATTCAATCAATATTCATTGCATTGTGGTAATTATTAAGGGGGTTTATAAGTAGACATATATTGTAAGAATAAGAATAAGTTTTCCTTTAATTATGTATGACAATAAGAAGATTCACCCCTTCGTAATATTTTTAACATTGCCTTTTACGTTAACGATAGGTAAACTATTAACCATTTTCAACCAAACAAATAGCTGATTCTACCCCAAACTTTATTTCATATAAAATTCCCTTCATAATATTTTGAACATTGCCTTTTACGTTAACGATAGGTAAACTATGAACCATACATTGGTGGTTGAGTTTTGGTTTGAGGGACATAAACAGCTTGACTGCTAGGTCCTTCAGTACCGGGTGCTTCAGTACCGGGTGCTTCAGTACCGGATGCTTCAGTGTTGGGTGCTTCAGTACCGTATGCTTCATTACTGGGTGCTTCAGTACCGGGTGTTTCAGTACCGGGTGTTTCAGTACCGGGTGCTTCAGTATTGGGTGCTTCAGTACCGGGTGTTTCAGTACTGGCTGCTTCAGTACCGGGTGCTTCATTACTGGGTGTTTCAGCGTAGTACGCTTCAGTACTGCTTGGAGGCCGAGTGGATGTTGGTTTTTCACCGCCATATTTACTTGCTGATTTCTCCTGGCTGCCGCTGGACGGTCGAGTTGAGGTTGGTCTTGATTTTCCTTTATATTTGTTCAATGATTTTGAGCTTGGTTGACTAGTGGAAGGCCTTGAGTTAGGTCGTTTTTGACTTGGTCTCAAATATGGACGATTTTTTGGTCTTGGACGTTTACCACCGTATTTTCCGTGTTTTTTGCTAGACTTGTAGGATGGACTGCTAGATGTTGGTAGTGTTGCCTTACCTCTACCTTTCTTGTTGTTTAGTCGACCGGAGGGCCTTAACTTAGGCCGTTTTTGACCTGGTCGTTTTTTGGGACGTTGTTTTGGGCTTGGACGTTTACCGCCGTATTTTCCGTATTTGTTGCTAGACTGGGACGATGGACTGCCTTTATTCTTGTTACCAACTTTGTATTTGCCGTTGTTGTCTTCCAAGTCCTTCCGTTGTTCAACTTCCTTCAAGTCATCTTCGTCAAATCCTCTTCTCCTACCACGTCTTGATCTCATACGTTTTCTGTCTTTCTTGTTCTTGGGTCTGAATTTTCTTGCTCGTCTTTTTGCTTTCAGTTTTTCGTCTCCTCTTACTTTAAACAATACCATAGCTTCTTCGTTGACGTCGTCAAAATCGGGTCTTTTTAGTTCGCGCAGCTGTTTGCGACTGAGTCCTAAAAAATATTACAGTGATATTTTAGATTTAGGCAACTATTGCTATTGCGAATCACTACAGACTGTAATTCAGAGACTTAAGTGATTTTCCTTTCCCAATAATGCTCTTGTTGCAATATTGTACTTTATTTTCGTGCAAATTATGATAATACTGTGGTAGCAATAAAACTCATTCTTCGTTACTTTTAAAATTAAAACAAATGGTAGAAGACTAAGAAACAAACAAACAAAGCAGGGGTAGAGGAGGGTTGAATGAATTTCAGCTGTATTTATTAAAGGCCCTGGGGAACACGCCCAATGAGTATGCCTACAGGAGTTAATATGTGGTTGTAAATACAGGTCATACTGATTTTGTCTTTATATATCCTCTTGTGTCCTGTTGAGCGCATTTTTCTGGATGCTCCGTTTAAAAACAACGGACTCCCGCGAGGTATCTGTCAGTTTTATGCCATGTAGACATCTATACTGATTTAACACTTTTGTTCGGTCTTTAACGAGAACATAAAGCACTCACTATAAAATCTACTTACTCTTCAATCGTTTTCGGAGAGTCTGAGTCTCTGTATCGTTAATTTCTAAGTATTCTACCTTCACGTCATCTGGTAGGTTTTGATTATCAACTACAGCCTTTGGTAGGAGCTGTGTTCCTGGCATTCTGTCATTCAATTCCTCAAAATAGACCAACTTATGCTTTTCGCTTTTACTTTGCCAATCGTCCCAGATCTAAAGAATGCAAAAATAAAGGTCATTTAGCGTTGGAAATGAAATATTAACATCGTATTTTACCATAGCTCGTGAGTTGTATCGTGACAGCAAATCCAAAATAAGAATGGTTATATTTTTTTGTTAGTGTAACACAATGTATAATATATTTGGTGCGGACAACAGGTAAAAATGACCAAATAGATAAAGCGAATGTTAAGAAAACACAGTGATTTAGACATTTGCGAGCAAATAAGGAGTGGACAAATTTAAACATCAACATCATGTGAATGTGTGTATGAATTGTCTTTGCCATGCACTCAAATCCAGTGCTATGTGTTTAACGTAACACTTTCATAACATAACTACGCCAAATCAATATTTAAATTAAAAACGATATAATGTAATGATTTAGTTCGATAGCTTTTGTGGCTACAGCCTCAAATTTTATATTTCTACATTGTCTTTGGAGCTAAGTGTGTCATTTCTTTGAGTGCTGCTTATTCAAACGGGACCACATCTCGTTATCAGGTTGGCGCTTTATGACAAAAGCGATTGACTTTGTGCCCTGATCAGCCACTCAAATTACAAAGGCGTCAATTGCCTGAAAAACAATACGCCATCCCGGTTGAATTAGCCGAACTGCAAACATACCTTATCAATAAAGCAGTGATGCAGAAAGAAAACAGGAGACGCAGCAGAGTCCAGAGAGCACATAGTACCACCAACTAAACAATGAATAGAATCATGAAAGTAGACGCGAAGTGCCAGTTCAAAGTCAGTAAAGTTTGCAGGTTCGGTTTCTAGTAGTTCCAAGATGGCAACACTATCTGGTGGGGTGCCACGAAATCGCCGACGCTCACAGCTAGAATATGATGACGGTACTGGTTTCCATCCCTCAGCATTGCGAAACGGTCCATCTGAAACACAGTAGTTATCTGTTGGATTACCATTTCCACCCAAACCAGTAGTTCCACTATACCATAGATCGCCTGGCTCGCTACCCCAGGGATCACCAGAAACAGCACTCCAGTCCCAATATGGAAGGGTAACACGGCAATCCACATCTCGAAGAAGGTTCTCAAGTTGAAGTAGAAACCATCGATGCCATGTTAGGAAATGCTTCTTCTGATGAATTTCGGACATGAATTGAGTTCTGTGACTGGTGATTAACTCGTTGAATTGTTTGTTAAATGGGCTAGAAATAAAGATAGATATCAAATGTTAGCAAACATCTCACAACAAAAGTATCGATATCATGAAATATTATTTGCATCTCGAAGCGTGCTACTGTTTACGCAGACGGTATTTCAATTCAGACTTGTTTATTTTTCGTGAATACTTGGAAAGTTAACTTACGTTAAACGAACAAAATAAAATAATATATATATATATATAGAAGAAGAAGAAGGCTTCGCCGAAACGTCGTTAAATAAAACGAGTAAGAGCCTAATCAGCATTTTCCTTTTTTTTTTGGTTCAATTTATATATATATATATATATATATATATATACACTCGTTTGCAAGAACGTTGTAGTATACATATATACAAATACCTAATTTATTCAGTATATTTAATGATATGCAAAACGGAAAACTCGCTTTATCCGTTGTTTTTTTCATTCAATGAATGTCAAAATATATTTTTCCTGTTTATTTTATCGTACAGATTATAAAACAGTTAGTTTCTTGATTAAGAACGGCTTCTTTTGCCTTTTGCATCTCATTACATATTTGTATAAATGTATAAATGTATACTACAACGTTCTTGCAAACGAGTGTATATATATATATATGCATGTATATAGAATAAAATGAATCAAGGCCACACAACTTGCAACTATAGAAGCGCTGTTTATTTAGGACTTTTCGGCTATTCAGCCTTCTTCAGCAAACTGAATGTTTTGCATTTGCCACTTGTAAAAAGACAACAACTAAACTAACGGAACCAAGCAACCAAAAAACAAACCCTAACGGAAACCTACACAGCGCGCGCTAAAATAAGAATGTGCGCCCCAATAAAATAAATACGTACGTCAACAAAAAACGCACGCGGGTAAAAACAAAACAAAAAAACTAACAGACAAGCACTTTCGAAAAAGTGCTGCCAAAAAAGTGGCAAAACAGAACATTCAATTAGCCAAACTAGAAATTACACTAAACAAAAGCTAAGCCAGATCAACTTCACAAAAATACAAATAAAGAATGTACTATTAACTTAATTATAACTAATTCTCTTACTAGAATTTGACTCCAAGCGCTTATTTAAACCATAAGGTTGAAGTAAATAACTGAGTACACGAGTAAGCATCACTAACTAGCAGATCATGCTCTATGTTATCTAAATTATTTAATGAATAACAAAGGGTGAAAAGTCTAAAACAAATTGCCTGCTGCAGCAGTATCTCGCTCCGCGCCATACCATTTACCAAATTATTTATTTCAATAAAGTCTACATACACTATATAACGACTGTCTGGTAAAAACAACCATTTCAGATGGTTAATTCAACAGTTCAATTCTGGTTAACGTATTCAACTGAAATACATCAATCAATTCATTTCGTTCGATTTAGCACACATTTAGTTTGTTGCAACCACAAGGTTATTTTAACCAAAGCACCACTGGTTCTCTCAGACGCATTATTTAACAGAGATTTTTTTGTGTTAACAGTTTTTACCGTGCAACCTTACTTTTTTTGCATACAGTGAGTTGAAATTAGTAGTTCTTTTTCTAATTATTGTATGCTGCTGACGAAACTCATCAATACAAATGTCTGCAAAATTTGCTGTCCTCGTGTAGTTGAAAGATATTTTCACATCTTACTCTGACGAAACACTGATGTCCTTAACATCAACCCCATGCATGTACTATAAATCTATGTTGTATCAAACTTCAAAACTACATTCACTTGTTTCATTACAAACACAATTACAATGAATGAGAACAGATTATGGCTATTCTGAAACAAACAATCAACCTTAGATATACCTTTCAGTCCTTGCAAGTTCTTTGAAAGCTTTAATGAATCTTTTTCGTTCACGTCTTGTCATTGTTGTGAACTCTTTTCTTTGACGATAACATTCCCATTTACCTCCATCAAATGAGCACTTGCACAGTTGTCTACACTTATTAAAACGCTTTGAGCCAGCCTTGCATACTCGATCTGAGATCAAATTATAAACAGCATTTAATTGAATGTCTTCAACTGTAATTTTTGGTAAACATAATATCAAAAATATAGATAATAGTTAATAATAGATATAATAACACTAAAAAACGAATCAGCATCAACTGCAAATACGATCATCAGAACGATCTTATTTTCCAGCGGTTTCAATGTGCATCATCAAAGAACTCATTCCTGTAACATGGGCTAACCATTCAAGAGTAAGCTTGCCAATCTAAAAAAAAGTCGATTTCAAGAATTCAAAGGGCTGGCTTGATCATTTGAAATCTCGTTATTTTGTCAAAGCGTTTCAATTCAGCGGAGAAAGGGCTTAAGTTTACAACGAAACTAGAGATGAATATAACGTGTACACTTTATAAATATAATGATACTTAAGGTAATTCCGTAGAAATAAAACTGCCGGATGAATTTTTTTTATACTCGTTCAAACAAAGAATTTTGAGAAACGCTTTCAGAAAATACAATAAAAAAGGGGGATCACCGACTTCTTTGTTTGTGCAATATGACGTCAAAGTTCATTAATTTTACTGAGTGACTTGAGAACGTAAAGAAAGAAGCTCAAAAATCGAAGAGAAACGGAACAAAAACACAGTAATTTGTTTTTAAAGAGCAGAATTCGTGTTTTGTTGAAATGTCTGCACTTTATTTTATTAAAAAAATATGAACAGATGTATAAAAAAATATGTGATCTTGAAGAAATTGACGAAATAGCAACGTGCGCACGAGTTGCTAATTCATTCGAAAAAGTCCTAAGTGGAAAGTATTTTGGAAATTTCTCGAAAGTTAGCCCGATGACCTATGCTCAATTTTAGATATATTTGATGTTATGTTATAAAAAATAATTTTATCAAATAAAAAACATAGGTCACCGTACTAGTTTGCGAAATATTGCAAAAAATATCGTCATTTTATTGTCAAAAAACAGGTTTTCCGAGAGAGGACTGGGCCGAGTTTCAAAATTATCGCGTTTTCTCGCTCGAAAATGTTGCAATTCTTCGAATTTTTTATTCAAAGTAATTTACAAACATAATTTGACTAGATTACGTGATAAAAGTCCTGAAACCAAAAAACTTGAAACATGAGCAGAACTATGCGCAGTGCAAAACTACGGAATTACCTTAAATGCAAAAATGATATTAGTTTGTCAATTGGCTATTTTACAGTGTGTTTCTCAATGATTAGACAAAAACTTCAATAAACCGGAAACCCATCTAAACCGGAAATTTTATTTGGTCCAGAAGAGTCCGGTATAGAGGGGTTTCACTGTACCGTTCAATTACTCTGATTGACATTTCTCCTTCATATATGTCAAAATTATATTATACCATAAATGTTTTCCGCTTTGTAATTTCTGGATTGACAATGTACGAAAGAAGCCTAATTTGAAGTAATTTTAGAACAAACAGCCAAATGCTCCTCTTCTTTTGCTTTTCTATTCTTTCTTTTCTAATTGATTTTTTTTCTTTTTCAGATTTTACTTTTGCTTTATATAAATTTGAATCTAGTTTTCTTAAAAAAAATTCATATGATGCAAAGAAGCACTAGATTACCTTTACCACCTTCTTCTTCGCTTACGTAACTTGATGTTGTAGTTGGACCAAAAGGCGAAGATGCAGTAGTTTGAGCCTGCGAGCTACTCTCATCAGACTCACTACCTTCATATACATTTGATGAAGAACTGGGAGCCTGAGTACTAGGAGCATCAGTGCTTGGAGCCTGAGTACTATAAGGCTCAGTACTTGGAGCATCCGTGCTACCCGCTGCAGGCGTTCCCTGTCCAACATAAACATTTGATTCCGTACTAGGAGCTTCAGTGTTTGAGTACTCAGAACTAGGAATTTCAGAGCTTGGCGCTTGAGTATTAGGAGCCTCGCTTCCAGGATATTCTGTATTGGAACCCTCTCCATTAGAAGCAATGCTTGGAGCCTGAGTACTAGGGGCAAAAGTGATTGGAGCATTAGTACTAGGGGCTTCAGTGCTTGGAGCCTGAGTACTAGGAACTTCAGTGTATGGAGGTTGAGTACTAGGAGATTCAGTGCTTGGAGCCTGAGTACTAGGAGCTTCAGCGTATGGAGGTTGAGTACTAGGAGATTCAGTGCTTGGAGCCTGAGTACTAGGAGCTTCAGAGTATGGAGGTTGAGTACTATGAGCCTCAGTGATTGGAGCCTGAGTACTAGGAGCCTGCGTTGTGCTATCAGCTATTATATAAACATTCGTTGGAGTTGGCGGAGGAGTTGTTTCTTTAAATAAACAATATAACATATATGTTTGTTTTTTAAATTTTTTAATTTAATTTTTAGCAAAATTGTCCTGTTTTTTGTGTATTTTCATTTGTAAATTTGTCTATTTTTTAAGAAAATTTAATATAAGAGCTTGTTACTTAAGGTTTTTTAGTTTAATACGGAGACTCTATTGTTACTCAACATTGTGAGTTAATACATTAATACTTATTATCAAACCCATTAATAATTCATAAGATTGTAGTCCAATGTAATGCCGTTATCTGATCATGTGACGGTATCTTTAGTGCCAGGTAAAGATACAGCAAACTAGAAGTCGGGGGCGGCTTTGAATATTTTCAGGGGAGTGCGGGGCTGATAAAGCATTAATGAATAAAACATTAATGCTTTATCATTTTTTCATTTTTGATAAAGACCTAATGATTTATTCATTAATGCTTTATCAAAAGCTGCTAGCAACAAAGGCAAGGCAAAATATTTTTTTAATTTTCAACTATGCATACATGCTATAGAAAAAAGTACTGAGTTACTATTACATTAGTTAATTATTATACTTACTTATTTAGAATTAAATGTAACATTACTAAATGTGCAGTTATTAAACACGATATTACTAGCTTTACCGAATTCAGGTTCACTACTTCACCTTTTTAGCAACTTCTTGCACAAATTTTATCATCTAGAAATTTAACGAGTCTGCTTTCATTTCCTCCAGGTTTCTATCACAGTCTTGGAGATATTTCATATCACCAAAATTGAAGCTTGTGCTTTCATATTCTGCTTTCTTATTACTGCGGCTCTTTTGCCAATCACAAAACATGCCGACCGCCCATTTCGTTACGTATTTCGTATTCTTCGGAATACTTGATCTCAGACACGCTGCTTCTTCACTTGTCGACTTAGGTTTTCTGAAACGTCGTCTCATTTTATCATATATATATTTCTTTAACTTTGAGTCTCTTAGCTTTTTAGCTTTACCAACAGTCTCTTATTCTTAAAAAAGCCTCAACAAACTGAGCTTTCGGTATTGTGAATATTTAATTAGACTGAATTCCCTCGATAGTTTTAATTTCGATTCATATATTTACAATAACCATGCTACCTATTGTATCTAGTGAATGAAACACATTCAAACTTTGATTTATTGTTTCATCTTTTAAATTCTTTATAGATACTGACACAAATACAATAATGAGGTATTGTTTGAAAGTTCCTACAAATAATTGCATTTATGACCTTACTAAAAACGATAAAATAAGATTTTGCTTTTTCACATTCTAAAACTGTACGAATTATGAATTATAACAGTTTGATAAGTAGTATAAAGAACTCAAGAGAGTGTTTTATCGGCGCTAAAGATTCTCGCCTTCGGCTCGAATCTTTATCAGCCGATAAAACACTCTCTTTCGTTCTTTATACATTACTTAAAGCTAGCGTATGATATAGAACTACTCACCACCAACGTAACTGCCCCCGCATTGTAATATACAATACATTGATATTATTGCTGTAGCTAGTGCTACAGGATTTGACATCTTCGCTAGAAGAAACGAAATCAACAAAGCCATGTTTATAAATATGTAAATACAAGCAATCGCAAGTTTAGTTGTACATGGAAGGATTAGCAAATACATAAATGTGTAGTAAATTACGTTGTAAAAGTTAGTCTGAAAGATTTTTGAAGATTTTTGGTTTTAATCAGAGGTAGACAGTATATAAATGAAACTAAAATTAATTTAGACGTACCAAAGTTCAATAGAAAATAGCCAAAGTATGATGAGAAGAAAATGCTCTGAAGATTGCAAAAAAGGCAGAAGAAAAACAGGGAGACTGAAAAAGAACAACAATACAACAAAACATAAAAACAATGCAAGGAAAAAGTTTATAAACGAGAAGAAATAGAAAACGCGGCGACGACTAAGAAAATGATCAAGTGGAACAACAAGAGGGCTAAACATTAAAGGATGCATAAAATCAAATAGAAAAAAAGTGTCAGAATAACAACCTCAGATGGCAAAAGATAACAATAATAATAACAAAAGCATTCTAATATTTAAAAATCTTAAATTAATAGAGTGCACCCATTTGAGTGCACGCACTACAAGTGTGCAACACCACTAAATAGTGCTATTTTATGCTAATTCTATTGTTTTCCTTTGTTTGATTAGTGATATTTGCTACTAAATAGCGAAAACTGCTGCACACATTTAGTGTTTCCACTCTATCAAGTCAAAAATTGAAATTGATTGAAAAAAAAAAAAAAAAAAAAAAAAAAACGCCGGCAGATTAGCGAAGTCATTAATTTTATGTTCAACAGTGATCATGACAAGTCGGCAACTGTCCATGGTAACATGAAGTTTGCATGTAATTTACAAACATAATTACTTCATAAAGTAATTGCGGTCATTAATATGTGTCCTTGGAAATAGCAGTAAATTGGTTGTAACTATATAATTTACATAATTAAAAAAATCGTAGTGTAAAAGCCTAGAAACCCAACGCCGGTGAGATACTTTTTTTTTGCCCTTTATGTGATCGAATAAGGAATTAAATATCACTTATTTAACTGAACTATCAGAGAAAGATAAGTTCTTCAGATATGAGTTAACGTTTTCCAAAAGAAAAGTATTTTATTGTATATTTTTAAGGAGATGGGAGCATTAGAAATATTTCTGCTAAACTTAATGTAAATTTTGCTTTGTATGATTTCCATGCCAATATTTTTGGTGCCTTGCATGAGCTTCTATAAATTGAGGACTGAATAAAAGCTTTTGAGTCAAAATGATTTGAATGTTTTTGTGGCGACGGAATAAATATGACGTTCGACATATACAATCCATAATGCAGAGTTTGGGCGATTCCAACCCCAGATTGTTTATTTTTTATTGTTGTAAATAGTTTTGGGTGATTTCGCTTGCATGAATCGGTACGTCAAATAGTTTAATTCTTAATTTTCATTTACCGATTAACAGGCTAGCTCAGTTGGGAGAGCGTTGGATGTTAACCAGGAGGCTGCGGGTTCGAACCCTCAACCGGACCATCACTCAGGGTCTTTAAATAATTGAGGAGAATGTTCTTCGATATATAAATTGTAAGGGTTCGCGTCTTCTCGGATAAGGACGATAAACTGGAGGTCCCGTCTCGTCACATTACACATTAACCATTAACGGGGGGACGTAAAAGAACGACTGAGGACGCAGGTAACGACCATCCTCGGTGACAGGCCTATACTAATACATACTAATTACTTTAACTTATTAAAAAGATTATAAAGCGCATTGAGAATTTAGGTGAAAAGTCGCTATATAAGCACTACATTACATTACCAATCAGGGCCTCTGAAAATGTGCAAGGGTCCGATTCCGCAATTTTGGACAAAAATCGCACCTAATCGCACTATTTGGACAAAATTGCACTATTTCGCCCTATTTTAGCATAATCGCACTATTTCGCAATTTGGACAAGTATCACACTTTTTCTATTTTTCCCCCCGCACTTTTTCAGATGCCCTGACTAATATATTGATCAATTTTTTTGTTTTGTCATCAAAAAATCTCAGAAACTGTTGAGCACAATTTTACTTTTTATTGTTTGTTTGCTTTTTCACGTTTTTGGTTTTGCTTTTAAATATGAATCAGGTGGGTATTTATATGTTGTATGTTCTACACATCTTTGAACCTTTTCTCAAAGTAGAAAGCATTTCGAAAGTTATGATTAAATGCGTCAAACTATTATGACTATCATACTTAACAACTAAAAGAGAGGGTAAACAAAAGATACTTAAATAACTGACCAAAGTTAAAAAACATGACCATTAGCATGACCTCTGTCTTCTACCATTTTTGTATTGCTACAGCTTCTTACCTCTGTTCACAGTTTGCAAGATGTCCAAGGATTGCAGCGGAGCCCTCTTTCAGAGCAAGGTGTTCTACGGAGTAGAGTACTGTAAATCTTTGCATTTAAATACTGTGCAATATGTGACGTGAATGAAATCAATAACGTGCTTATAAACTATACACAAATCAATCAAAGCAGTTGCCATGAAAACCTGTTCGGTAAAATGATTGGAATGTGGATTTCACAAGAGCTGCTGGAGGCAAGGGTGTACGATGTTCACTGTGCAGCCTCGGTATATCTGTGAGAAATGCTCATGAATTAACTCGCAATATGTAATGGATATCTCGCGAATTTGAGTTTGTTAAGCGTTCTGATAATTATAAGTTTTTTTCATATGGCTCTGAATTCACGTATTTCTTTTCTATTTTTTTTCAAATCAATGAATTTAACAAAAACACTCTATACTCAGTGAACAAAACATGGAATTATTTGGAGCCTTGGGCTTATAATAAAACGTTTGTGTAAGTACGTGTATTGCTATACAGAATAAAATGGAATAAGGGGATATTGATTTCACAATTGACGTGAAGAGACCGCTTCTTTTTTCTTACCTTTTCCACAAATCGACTTGTCCTTGTACCTTCCTTTGATCTTCGTATTTCAAATTCAATACTTATTAGATGAGGCCAATATTTAATGCCGTTTGCTTCCTATCCGACTAACGTTAACTTAGCTAGCAAAGCAAAGTGCTGTGAACATTCAGAAGAGTCATCATCATTTGTAATTAATAATACTTACCTTGCCATTTTTATTTTTTTATTTTTATGTACCAGCTGTTTCCTAGCTATATCGTAAATCACTATTTTGTTAAGATCACTAAATATTGTCACATTTATATGGGCATACTTGGACTTTTGAAGATCGATCAACCAACAAACCAACCAACCAGCCAGCCAACCAACCAACCATATGAGCGTTAACAACTTAAAATGGGTATTAAGGTGTTTGATTGGTCTACTTTATTCTATATCAAAGGAGAAATGCCACAAAGACAACATTGCGTTTAACTGTTATTCATCAAAAGGGATAAGGCCCCTAAGGGCCTGTTTATATGAGGCGAGCGCTCTGATAGCCTGACCACAAAAGAAACCAGCCCGCTGAACCGGGGTGGCTCGCCTCATATAAACAGACCCTAAGGCTGAATTGCTTGCAGAAGAACAGATTTTCGTGCGTTAGCACGGGGTTCGTAGTGTTTGATGAAATTGCATGCTTGACATCGAACTTGGAATTCTGCAATCACAGAAGAGATGACTCGCTTGGGTTGTCACAGGATACAACAGCTCAGCGTTGGAATTCTCATCTCCTATAATTATTTATGCGCTGTTCTTTATTTAGTTTGATTTGTGAACTAAGAATATAACTCTTTCACAAAAGGTTGGCCTTTGGATTTACCTGAGTACCTCATAGTGAGTCACCTAATACTGAATATCGAATACTGCATTCCAAGACCGAAATGCATTGTTGACAATAAAATGCATTGAGGCGATGAGTGCTATGTGTACTGCAAAAATGTTCTTTTTTACTTTCATTTTCGTAAGTTTTTCTATAATTTAGTTGAGTACAAATTAGTCCAGATTGTTTTAAGAGAACAACTATATCTCAAGTTATTTTTCTGTAAATACACTTTAAGCCCGTACTGGGGAAAATGCTTACGTTCAGTTTGGTTTAATTTGAACATCTGCAAGCTACATCATGTGACCGTTCAGACTACGTAATAAAAGTAGGGGGTACGGGCTTCGTTTTTTTGCCAGAGCATTGATATGTAATAAGGTATCTTCATTAGAAAAAGTGCGCGCAATTCAAAACAAAACAACTTTGAATAATGCTTTATTCATTAATCTTCAAAGGTAAAAAATGCTAGAATGCTTTAAAAAGCTACTGACATGCTTTAAGACATATATAAAAACAAAAAATCTCACCGTTGAGATTTGGATGACATCAATTTTACATTAAATTTGAGCTGCCAATATGTTGCAAATTTGGTCTTCATAAACGACAGCCATGTCATTTTGCTAAATGAAAACTGAAATCAACCCTAAATTATCAAAAGCCGGCGTTATTGCTTTGAAATGTCTGTTTTATAGATAGGATGGATCGGTTATATACATAAAATATAAATAAATAGGAGTTGAGAATGCCTACAAAGCTGTTGTATCCTATAACAACCTAAGCTCATCTCTTCTATTATTGCAGAAGTCAACTGAAGTTCTTCATGCTGCGCCATGAGAAAATGATACGATGTCGAGCATGCGATTTCATCTAGAACTACGAACCCAGTGTTAGCGCAAATCTGTTCTTCTGCAAGGAGTTCAGCCTTAATTGTATATGTGATATGGTATTACCTTTGCTTAAATTAAATACCGAAAGGACTCCTAGGGGTAAAGTATGCTCACCAAGTCAAAATTGAGCTATTCGCATAAAATATGCATTACAAATGGCATATTATGAGGGTTCTCACAAACACACACACAAACGTTCTTCACATACATATCATAATCAACGAAACAAACGTATAGCTGAATAAAAGTTAAGCGAAGAATAAGGATTGAGTAAAATTAACTATGGTATTTTAATTCAATTTTTAACTTAGATTTTTAATTTTCGATATTTCTATCTAAATAACTTAAATTGACTAATAACGTTGGGCTACCTGTGTTAAACTGAGACAAACAGATCTCTTTTTTGGTCAGCTGTCAACTGTAAACATGAGGGTTCGCGCGAAGGTCGATTTGAGGTCAATTTCTGATCGATCATTTTTTTTGTAAATAAACACTTGTCGTTGAGTGATTGTACTAATGGAATCATAAATCAGCTATAATTATGTTGGAAATACTGTCCAAAAGAGAAGAAGTTTTGAATTCTGTAGACAACAAACTGCGAAAGTTGACAACTGATCCAGGTAAGAAATGTTGAATATACGACGAAGTTAATTGCAAAAATTGGTACTTTTTCCTTGAAAATAGAATTTCTGTGTATTTTTACAACATTTCCTTTCATGAGTAATGGTTTTAGGCTCATTAACGAAGGATCTCGATAAAATCCGAAATTTCAAGGAGACTGTCAAAATGAAGGCAAAACATCAAAATCCCTGAATTCGTGTAAGTTTAGAGCCTCTAGCTGTTTTGTTAAATAGTAGCCGCAAGGTTTATTTTCTTTTTAACAATTGCTATTGTATCCACGTATATCAAGTACTAATTTAATTCCAAATGCATGCCACACTAAAAAATCGAGCATGAGTTTGATGTATTTTCATGTGTTCAATAATTGTGCATAACATGGGTGAAATCAAAATAACGTAACGTCCTAGATTTTTGATCAATGAGTATGAAATCGTGTCTGACTATCCATTAAGGCTCAATTTAACTGGTTCTGGCATTTGTTTTGGGTAGAAATTTTTTTTTCGAAAAATACTACCGTTGAAATTTGCATGAAATTTTAGCTTGGAAAATGCTCGAAACAGGCCACGGCAAGTAGTAACGGAAAAAAATTCGTAGCACAAAAAATTAAAAAGTAAACATTATTTAAATTGTGGTTTTGTTATAAGTATATAATAGTCTTTCATTGCACAAAAGATCAGCAAAATCAAAATCTCAAAGTTAATGTCACCGGACCGCTTTTACGCGGACGTCCTTTTAAGTTGTCATGGCTCATATTTATATTTTTTCAAATCCACAGCTTCTTTATTGGTATTCATGAATTTCTTGTAAACTTAAGAATACTACATAAATGATTTCTGTTGTTGTTGTTGAAAACTACGCTTGCACGAGAGCAAAAACTACGTAACTTTTCTGTCCTGCTTTTAAATATCGAAAAGGCTTTTGAGTTTATTATTTTGTGTATGTATGTCTTCTCCTGTTTTTGGAAGATGTTAACTAGAAATCCCCAGCGAGAGATTTTGCTTATTGGTTTCAAGTAAAGTTAACTGCGTCTTTCCGCATTGTTGTGATAATTTGAGGAAAGCGAGGGTTTAATAACACAGGTTCGGTAGAATGCGATACCTACAATGTTTTCATGAAAATTAAATCTCTGGCTAAGTGACCGCTTCCATCAGAAATTTACAACGCACTTACCAATATCATAATTACTCGGGATACTGCCCCGAGTCAAAGTCTACCTTTACTCTATGTACAGTGTATGTATATATGTATCTTGCATAGTTTTGGAAAAATTGCAACGTACTGCGCATGCCAAATGTAGCCAAGAAGAACACAGGGAGCCCATTGTCACTCGTCGCCACGGAGACCACAGGGATCAAGTGTCATGTGTTTCAATTATTACCTAATATTTTTAATTTGTACAAGAATGTCGACGAAATCGTTTGCATATTCTGTGACGACATACAAATGCACTCGCCGTTCGCAGTAGACTCACACTAAAAGAAGTCAAGCAACGTCGTCAGTTTCGAATCAAGTCGTTCCACGAGCTCCAAAGCTCAAAAGAAATTCAAATTAACTGGAATAAAACTCATATGAGTAGAGATAGAAGTGGAAAGGTTTGATGGAATGCGTGGTTCATAAGCTAACTTGCTTATCTTTATATATTTGAGTTGTGCATTATTTCCTATTTGAGGTTTTCTATTGGCTATTATGGTCGCAACTGATCAGATCAAACACAGATTGCAAATTTGAATGAATACCATTATTCTTTTTATTCTTCCATTATTGACAGCATCTTGATCATATAATTCTAACATTCATGGCATGCATATACTCAATACACATTTTCTGCATTGGAGTAAATATTAAGGGGGTTTATAAACAGACATTTATTGTAATGATAAGAATACGGTTTTCTTTAAATATGTATGTAATAAAATGTTTCATACTTTCACCATAGTTTTAACATTGCCTTTTACGTTACCGATAAGTAAACTATCAACCATACATAGGTGGAGTGGTAGTTTGGAGGACATAAACAGCTTGGCTGCTGGGTGCTTCAGTGTTGGGTGCTTCAGTGTTGGGTGCTTCAGTACCTGGTGCTTCAGTGTTTGGTGCTTCAGTGTTGGGTGCTTCAGTGTTGGGTACTTCAGTACCTGGTGCTTCAGTGTTGGGTGCTTCAGTGTAGGATGCTTCAGTGTTGGAAGCTTCAGTGTTGGGTGCTTCAGTACTGGGTGTTTCAGTACCGGGTGCTTCAGTTGTTGGTGCTTGGCTACTTGGTTGCAAGGGGTCTGATGGACGTGGAGCCTCTGTATTTATCAATTCTCCACCGCCAGTATTCTCATTATCCATATTTCCGTTGTATTTGCTGCTACTTGAAGAATGGGACTTTGAGCTGCTGTAATTTGGTGGCCTTGTTGCTCCGTCATATTTACTGCCTGACTTGCTGCTGCTTGGAGGCCGAGTTGATGTTGGTTTTTCACCGTCATATCTGCTGACTGACTTTGATTTGCTGCCGCTGGACGGTCGACTTGAGGTTGGCCTTGATTCTCCTTCATATTTGTTAGATGATTTTAAGCTTGGTCGACTGGAAGGCCTTGACTGAGGTCGTTTTTGACTTGGTCTAAAAGATGGACGGTTTGTTGGTCTTGGAAGTATGCCACCGTATTCTCCGTATTTGCTGCTAGACTGAGATGATGCACTGCTTATTGAGCTAGATGTTGGTAGTCTTCCCTCACCTTTATACTTGCTACCAGGTTCAGAATTACTTCCAGCTTTTGCTTTTTTAGTTGGTCTTGGCCTTAAAGACTTTCCGCTGCTCATTCCCTCAACTTTATATTTACTTTTGTCGTCTGCCAAGTCCTTTCGTTGTTCAACGTCCTTCAAATCATCTTCGTCAAATCCTCTTCTTTTACCACGTCTTGATTTCATACTTTTTCTGTCTTTTTTGTTCTTAGGTCTGAATTTTTTTGCACGCCTTTTTGCTTTGAGTTTTTCGTCTTTTCTTACGTTAAACAATACCATAGCTTCTTCGTTGACGTCATCGAAATCGGGCCTTTTTAGTTCACGCAGCTGTTTACGGCTGAGTTCTGATAAAAATAGTAGGGACATTAGGGATTAGACAATATGAATTTAGTCAACTATTGCTATAACAAATCACCACAGACTGTTATTTAGAGACTTTGATTTCCTTTCCCAACGATGCCGTTGTTACATTATTGCACTTTATTTTCGGGTAAATATAATAATACTGTGGTAAAAATAAAACAACATACTCCCGCGAGGTATCTAGTAATTTTATGCCATGTATACTCGATTAAATCCTTTTGTTCGTTTCATAATAAGCACTTACTTTTTAATCGTCTTCGGATATTTTGTGTCTCTGTGTCGTTAATTTCTAAGTATTCCACCTTCACGTCACCTGGTAGGTTTAGATTATCAACTACAGCCTTTGGTAGGAGCTGTGTTCCTGGCATTTTGTCATTCAATTCCTCAAAATAGACCAACTTGTGCTTTTCGCTTTTACTTTGCCAATCGTCCCAGATCTAAGGTGTTTGAAATGAAATGTTAACATCATATTTGAATTGTTTAACGCTCTGTACATGCCCATTTTAATACACTATTTACCATAGCTCGTGAGTTGTATCGTGACAGCAAATCCAAAATAGGAATGGTTATATTTTCTTGTTAGTGTTACACACTGCACTATATATTTGGTGCGGACAATAGATACAAATGACGAAATAGATGAAGCAAATGTTAAGAAAAGACAGTGATTTAGACAAGTGCATGTGACCAAATGATGAATGGACAAATTTAAACATAAACATCATGTTAATGTGCGCGCGTAAGAATTGGCTTTTCTATGCACTCAAATCAGGTGTTTTCTGTTTATTTCATAATATAAATACGCCAATAATAATTTAGTTTGGTAGCTTTTGTGGCTATAGCCTCAAATGTCATATTTCTACTCTCTATTGTCTTTGGGGCTAAGTTAGTAAGTGTTCCATTTCTTACAGTGCTGGTTATTCAAACGGTACCACAATTCGTTTTTAAGCCAATCATGTTTGTGCTTAATAACAAGACATTAACAACGCCATCGCAATTGAGTTTGTCTCCTGATCAAATAATCAAATTATAAAAGCGTCAGTTGGCTGAAAGACATTACGTGGTCCCGGTTGAATTAGCCGAACTGCAAACATACCTTATCAATAAAGCAGTGATGCAGAAAGAAAACAGGAGAAGCAGCTGAGTCCAGAGAGCACATAGTACCACCAACTAAACAGTGAATAGAATCATGAAAGTAGATGCGAAGTGCCAGTTCAAAGTCAGTAAAGTTTGCAGGTTCGGTTTCAAGTAGTTCCAAGATGGCAACAGCATCCGGTGGCGTGCCACGAAATCGCCGACGCTCACAGCTCGAATATGATGACGGTACTGGTTTCCAGCCCTCTGTATTGCAAAACGGTCCATCTGAGACACAGTAGTTATCTGTTGGATTACCATTTCCACCGAAACCAGTAGTTCCATTGTACCATAGATCGCCTGGTTCACTACCCCAGGGGTCACCAGAGACAGCACTCCAGTCCCAGTATGGAAGGGTAACACGACAATCGACATCTCGAAGAAGGTTCTCAAGTTGGAGGAGAAACCATCGATGCCATGTTAGGAAATGCTTTTTCTGATGAATTTGGGACATGAATTGAATTTTGTGATTGGTGATTAACTCGTTGAATCGTTTGTTTAATGGGCTAGAAATTAAAGAAGATATAAAATGTTGGCAAACATCTCACAATAAAAGTACCAAAAGCTTATGATGATTTAAATATGAAATATTTAAATGAAATATTGAAATGAATTATTCTTTACAACTCGAAGCGTGCTACATTTGACACTGGCTGACTTTCAACTGAATCCTGGAGAACTATCTTCATTTTTTCAGTTGCACTTGCAAAGTTAATTTACGTTAAACAAACCGACTAAAATAATATTTGATGATATGAAAGGTGACAAGTCTATTTTAAAAAATGCCTGCTGTGACGGTAGTGCGCTCCGAGCTGTAAAGTCTATCAAATTTTATAACCACATATGTCTATATAATTTTCCTTTTCTTGCATACAGTGAGTTTAAATTATTATTGTTTTTAATATTTTTTTTGACGAAACTCATCAATATGAATGTTTGCAAAATATACTGTATATTGTGCAGTTCAAAAGTAATTTTTATATCTTACTCCAACGACTAATGTATGTCCGAAACACCAACCCCTTCTATTCTTCTTATCATAAATCTATGTTGTATCAAAACGTAACTACTTTCAGTTATTCAAGAGAGTATTAGATAAGAGTTCTTTTCCCCGGACCCCGTCAGGGGCTCTACTCGTCGTGCTATTTTTAGAAACGTTTTATCAATCTCCGCACTTTTGTCTCGAGATGTTTTGACGATGCGACCTAGCCTCATGCAATCTGGCCAATCTTGTTCTGCTCCCGAAATAACTTCAGTTTAAAAATAGAATAAAAAAGATCTTCTGATGAGTGGAAAGCCCAATACGGGTGACATGCTCTCTTATCTCATACTGTCTTGACTTATTTCATTAGAATCACCGATGCACTAGTGCTTCACTAACTATTGTCTACTTGACTAGATCTGACTAATCAATAAATGAGAATGGTTTAAGACACTCCAAACAAACAATCAACCTTCGAAATACCTTTCAGTCCTTGCAAGTTCTTTAAAAGCTTGAATGAATCTTTTTCGTTCACGTCTTGTCATTGTTGTGAACTCTTTTCTTTGACGATAACATTCCCATTTACCTCCATCCGATGAGCACTTGCATAGTTGTCTACACTTATCAAAATGTTTTGAACCAGGCCTGCATACTCGATCTGAGATCAAATTATAAATAACATTTTATCGAATGTCTTCAACTATGATTTCTGGTAAAAGAGGAATGTTAAACTGAGTAATAACATACATGTACTATCTAAAATATACTGATCAAAATACACGAAAATATGATATTTCGTTCTTAATTTAGAAACAAAAGAATAAAATACCGCATATCCGTGTACTATTGTCTATATTATATACGCATTCCAATTAATCGAATTCCTCCTTCATATATGCTAAAATATTATCGGATGGTTTTGTAATTGCTGGCTTATCAATAAACGAAAGAAGTGTTTAGGGTGAAGCAATTTTAGAACAAACAGCCATCTAATGCTTCTCTTCTTTGCCTTTCTTTTGTTTATCTTGACTCTTTACCTTTGTCGGTTGATACTATGCTTTACAAAAATTGGAATTTGGTTTTTCTTTAAAAAAATCCATGTGATATAAAAGGGCATTAAGTTACCTTCACCACCTTCTTCACCTCCGCTACTTGATGCTGTAGTTGGACTGACAGGAGAAGCAGTAGTAGTTTGTGCCTGCGAACTACTTTCACCAGACTCACTACCTTCATAAACATTTGATGAAGAACTGGGAGCCTGAGTACTAGGAGCATCAGTGCTTAGAGCCTGGGTACTAGGAGACTCAGAAGTTGGAGCATCCGTGCTAGCAGCTGAAGGCGTTTCCTGTCCAACATAAACATTCGATTCCGTACTAGGAGCTTCAGTGTTTGAGTACTCAGTACTAGGAATTCCAGAGCTTGGCGCTTGAGTATTAGGAGCCTCGCTTCCAGGATATTCTGGATTGGAACCCTGAGTAGTAGGAGCTTCAGTGCTTGGAGCCTGAGTAGTAGGAGCTTCAGTGCTTGGAGCCTCAGTACTAGGAGCTTCAGTGTTTGGAGCCTGAGTACTAGGAGCTTCAGTGTTTGGAGCCTGAGTACTAGGAGCTTCAGTGCTTGGAGCCTGAGTACTAGGAGCTTCAGTGCTTGGAGCCTGAGTACTAGGAGCCTGTGTTGTACTATCAGCTACCACGTACACATTCGGAGGTGTAGTTGACGGAGCTTCAGTGCTTGGAGCCTGAGTACTAGGAGCTTCAGTGCTTGGAGTCTGAGTACTAGGAGCTTCAGTGCTTGGAGCCTGTGTACTAGGAGCTTCAGTGCTTGGAGCCTGTGTACTAGGAGCTTCAGTGCTTGGAGCCAGAGTACTAGGAGCTTCAGTGCTTGGAGCCTGTGTACTAGGAGCTTCAGTTCTTGGAGCCTGTGTACTAGGAGCCTGTGTTGTACTATCAGCTATCACGTACACATTCGGAGGTGTAGTTGGTGGAGGAGTTGTTTCTTCAAATAAAAAATGTAACATATGTTTTTTTTTTTATTTTTAATTTTAGTTTTTAGTAAAATTTTCCAATTTTGTTTGTTTTGTGTTTTTCTTTGTAAATTTGTCTATTTGTTAGGAAATTAGAAGAGCTTTTTACTTATGTTTTTTTTTTGTTTAGACTACATGGTTACTCAACAGTGTGAGTTAATTCATTAATACTTATAGAAACTATCCTATAATATATAACCACTCACCACCAACGTAACTGCTCCTGCATTGTAATATACAATACATTGATATTATTGCTGTAGCTAGTGCTACAGGATTTGACATCTTAGCTAGAAGAAACGAAATCAACAAAGCCATGTTTATTACTACGTAAATACAAGCAACGGCAAGTTTAGTTCTATACATCGAAGGATTCTCAAATACATAAATGTGGAGTAACCTACGTTGTAAAAGTTAGTCTGAAAGTTTTTTGAAGATTTGTGGTTATATTCAGAGGTAGACAGTATATAAATGAAACTAAAATGAATTTAGAAGTATAAGAGTTCAAAAGAAAATAGCCAAAGTGTGATTAAGAGAAAAAGCTCTAAAGACTGAAAAAAAGAAAAAAAGAAAAAAAGCAGAAGAAAAACAGAGATACTAAAGAAGAACAACAATACAACAAAACATATTAAAAACAATACAACGAAAAAGTAGGAAAACGAGAAGAAATAGAAAACAAGGGCGACCATTAAAAAAAATGGAATAACAAAAGGGCTAAACATTAAAGGATGCATAAAATAAAATCGAAAAAAGTGTCAAAATAACAACATCAAATGGCAATAAAACTAATAATAAAAACATTTTTATAGTTAAAAAGTCACAATTTAATAGAATGCACGCACTAGAGTGCACGCACTAAAAGTCGGTGTACAACATAAATACCACTAAATAGTGTTTTCTTAAGGCTAATTCTAATTTTAGTGCTAATTACTACTAAATACTGACAACTGTTGCACACATTTAGTGTTTCCACTCTATCAAATCAAAAATTGATTTTTTTTGGAAAACAAAGAAACGCCAGCAGATTAGCGAAGTCATTAATGTTATGTTCAGCAGTGATCATGACAAGTCGACAACTGTCCATGGTAACATAAGTGTGCATGTAATTTACAAACATGATTACTTCATAAAGTAATTGCGGTCATTAAAATGTTTCCTTGGAAATAGCAGTAAAATGTCTATAACTATATAAATTACATAGAAAATCGTAATTTAAAAGCCTAGCAATCTAACGTCTGCGAGAGACTTTGATATTGCGTAAGACCGCTAACAAAGTATACTGATTGGGCAATCATCATTTTTAATTTTATTTTTGCCGTTCATGTGAATAATGAATTAAATATTACAGATTTACCTGAACTATCAGAGAGGATAAATGCTTCAGATATGAGTTAACATTTTCCCAAAGCAAAGTCTGTTATTTTACTGTTTATTTTTTTAAGGAAGGGCAGAATTATTCACTTATGAAAACCTGTAAATTTTGCTTTGTGTGATTTCCATGCCAGTGTTTTCGGTGCCTTGCATAACCCTCTATGAATTGAGGCCGCTGAATAATGTTCGACATATACCATAATGCAGAGGTTGGGCGATTCCAACCCTAGATCGTTTATTTTTAATTGGTGTTTATAATTTTGGGGCGATTTCGCTTGCCGGATGAAGATACGTGAAATAGTGAAATTCCTAGTTTTAATTTTCTAATATATTGATCGACTTTTTTTGTTTTGTCATTAAAAAGTCTCAGAAACTATTGAACACAATTTTACTTTTTATTCAGTCTGTTTGCTTTTTCACGTTTTTGGTTTTAGTTTTGAATATCTATCAAGCGGCTATTTTTTTCTTTTAGGTTCTACGCATCTTTGAACCTTTTTGAAATTAGAAAGTATTTCGAAGATTATATTATAAAATGCGTCAAACAATTCAAAGAGAGGGGAAAATAATTATTTGAAAACTTAAAAACATGACCTCTGTCTTCTACCATTTTTTTATTTCTACAGCTTCTTACCTCTGTTTAGAGTTTGCAAGACGTCCAAGGATTGAAGGGGTGCCCTCTTTCAGAGCAAGTTGTTCTACGGTATAACTAGTACTGCAAAATCTTTGCATATAAATACTGTGCAATATGTGACGTGAATAAAATCAATAACGTGCTTATAAACTATACACAAATCAATCATAGCAGTTGCCATGAAAACCTGTTAGATAAAATGAATGGAATGTGTATTTCACAAGAGCTGCTGGTGGCAAGGGTGTACGATGTTCACTATACAGCTTCGGTATATCTGTGAGAAATGCTCATGAATGAACTCGCAATATGCAATGGATATCTCGTGTATTTGAGTTTTTTTTAAGCGTTCTGATAATTATAAGTTTTTTTCATATGGCTTTAAATTTGGCATAGTTTGTTTAATGATTCGGTAACTGTAGTTGATTTTATTAAATTCTACATGTGCAATGTCGCAAAATATGATGTCGAGTTTAACTTGTTATAACTATTCCAGTTGTTCTTTTAATTTCTTTCCAAATCAATGAATTTAATAAAAACACTCTATCCTTAGTGAACAAAACAAATTGGAGCCTTAGGTTTATAATAAAATGTTTTTGTAAGTATGTGTATCGTTATACAGAATAAAATTGAAATAGCAAATATAAAAAGTTTATTTAATTGATATTATTTACCCCCCTTACAGACTAAAAATAGAATTATAAGCTTATGTAACATTTTCTCTTGAATATACCAAATTAAAAAAAAAACCATTTTCAAAATTTAAAAAAATTAGAGTTTTATTGCATGGTTCCATGGATATGGCACAGGTCATGAGTGGTACCATAGCGACATAATTAAGGTACTGATTCATCTAAGTAATGATGTCTCGATGCCATGGAATATTATTTCCCAGATTGTCGTTAAATCTGAATTAATTATTGGAAAAATAATAATTATTTTTTTTTGTAATAGGAAGATATAGGAAATAATTGGTTTGAAAAGTATGAGTTCCACCATGTTAC
Organism: Diadumene lineata; assembly: GCA_918843875.1. Taxonomy (NCBI): domain Eukaryota; kingdom Metazoa; phylum Cnidaria; class Anthozoa; order Actiniaria; family Diadumenidae; genus Diadumene; species Diadumene lineata. The sequence continues at coordinate 6,386,500 of OU974077.1, forward strand.
ATGTTTTCCTGCACGTGTGAGAAGGGGCCGCGGAAAGGGAGGTGCTGCCGGGGCTTTAGACCTCCCTCCCAAACTTTTTCACATATTATTATTTTATTGTTTTTCACGATCTACCTTTTTGTAATTTCTTTCAGCACGATCAACTCTTTTACGACGTTTGGGCATATGCCATTAAATCAAAGGGCTTTGTCCATCATATATTCGAGAACTGAGTCTTTTGATACAGCAGCCGTCGCGATGATTCCTTTTAGCGAGGTGAATGAAAATCGCAAAATTAAATTTACGAAATTCATCATTACTATACATAAATACAATTACCTTTATATTTTACTTGTTTTGTAGTTTGCTGTAGCATGCTTGCTTAACAAATTTGAAGCTTAACCTATGATTTCTCGTCATTTTTTTCCCAACAATGTTACAACAAAAAAGTCAGAATGATTTATAATCTATAAGATATCTTACCCAAATTAATTTAAGGTAGTTCGGGATCCACACTTCCCGTCGATAGAATTTTTTAAAACTTTTTCTACATAAGGACTGACACATTTGAAAAACAAAAATGAAATAAAAAAAGGTGTCACCGCGCTTGTTTTGGAACTGTGGGGGTGGTAAAAGGCCCATTTTTGCCCCATTTCAACTAAAAGTAGTAACATCAAATTTGTTAAAAGTAATATTCTTGCGAACGAATTTGAAAGCTTTTCACAAATCTGCTATAAGAGTCTAACAAAATGCTCCCTTCGCTATAGTTCTCATGAATTTATTCCTTGGAAAAGACATCGACTGAGATATTTTACGGAGATTTAAATGAAGAGCTTTATTAATTTTTTGCACACTTAACCACAAAAAGTCAAAATTACAATGTTTTGGTCTCGAAGACCATGTATTTTGTATTTCAAAATTTTAAAGCTGTGTTTATGCCAAATATAAAAATGGAAAAATAATTGGGTGTCACCGTGCTAATCTTAGAGCTATAAGCAAAAAAACGCGCGGAAAATAAGATGATTTCACTGTTTTGGACGCGCAGGAATGGGCACTAGTTGCTTTTGAGGCCCGTATGTAATGCTATGATGTTATTTTTTAACAAAAAGTTCAAGAATGACCATATTTTGGCTCTAACGCAAAATTTCTTTTTAATCGCACGAGAAATTTTATTTGATTTCACATGCGCGAGCAGGATGCGCAGTAACAAGTGTCCCGAACTACCTTAAAAGCAACATTAAAAATTTCAAAAAGAAGTAAAAAAAAAAAACATATTACGCATATAGACACAAAGATGAGAGAACACGAATGTTTGTGTTAGAATGCCTCTCATCAAACACTAGAAAGCGCATTTGGGTAGTTTAAAATTGCAAATTTTCCTAGAGAATCATGCCTCCCGGAACCACTAGTATACAACCTCCTCGGTGGTCAACATACACCCCCCTACCCCTCCACACACATACACTTCCAGCCGCAAAGTGTGTGTTTTTGTTGCTGCTTTTTTCTTGTAGTTTCATTGTTTAACCTGTTTCTGTTTTTTTTTTGTGTGTGTGCTGATTAGTCTTTGCCCATTTCTATCTGTGTTGGTGCCCTTTTTTCGCTTTTTTTTCCAGCATTTTTTTACGCTTTAACCTAACTCCACCTGAATCTTTCCTCTATTGATCTCATTTCCTTTCCTTTTTTGTCTCTTTGTTATTTGTTTCTTTGCAAAGTGTGGGAGATACTTAAGTTTGTGAGATGAGTAACGTGCGATGTACTATATCTTCAATAAAAACAGACGTCTTAATTCTTTAGTTATGTTACTTATTTACTTAGTGACTAGAAGACAGTTTATAGTGAAATAAATTTTAAATGTGTCAAATGCCTCATCGGTTCTTTTGTAACTGAAGAGATGTATAGCTCAGAGTTGTCGAGTCGAATCTGCTCATCTCAATGCTCATTGTCATCAAGTATTGTCTGACATCCTTACATATTTTTTTTTAATTAAAAACAATAATTGACACGAAAAATATTACTCAGTCTGTTCAAAAACGGAAAAACCTCAGCAGTACTTGCTCGACAGAATATATTCTAATATTTTTTTAAGAAACAAGGCTGTACCACAGTTAGTATTGAAGCCACTATTTATTTTCATATTCAATCTCACTTGGCAGCTAGATAATTAAGTAATTTATGATCAAATCCTAGTTTTTCATCAATAGATGTTCTTAAGGAACCTCCCGTCTGTCTTATCTGGGGCCTTAGGGAAGCATCTATCTTCCTTGCCTCTTCAAGTTCATCAGGGGAGACCCTAAAGAGTTTCATGGCTCGTTCGTTAAGAGGACTGAAATCAGCTCTTGGAATACGATTCAGCAACTGCGGTGGAAGGCCTATCAAACAAATAATAATGGAATATATTTAAAAAAATCATATCAAGCATTAACTTTCTGAAATTTGGATACCCAGAGTCGAATGATCAATTTTTGATAAATTTTGCATAAGTTTTAAAATCATTTGATACCAACATCCCTTCCCTTTATAGACATTTTATTTCTTTGAAATCAATCACTACTTACCTCTAAGTCTTCCAAGTACATTTGCAATCTCTGAATTATTGATTGGCAAGTATTCCACTCTAATGTTTCCAAACAAGTTGGTGTTATCAAGGAAATGTTTAGGATCTAAGTTAGCATTAGGCATGTTTTCGCCAAGAGTTCCAAAGTAGACATTCATATGGTCGTTGCTTTTCTTTTGCCAGTCATCCCATATCTGACAAATAAAAAAATATCATTTGTAAAATATCATTATCTTTTAACTTTTCTCTACCCTCGATCCCTTAACACATTTATTGTGCCTTCGAAAAACATTTTAAAATCATCTTTGTGATTTTTAATAAATATGTCAGCTGGAAAAAAATATTTACATACTTTTTTGGGTTCCTGCAAAAAACTAAAAATACACATGTGGATTATTATAAAATTGCGATGATTTTTTAAATTAAATCGAGTTTTATTCCAAAATCTGTCAGTACATGGAACAAAAATGATACATAATACATATATTTTCACGTTTTTCAATTGTAAATATGTATAGTTTGTATATATATATATATATATATATTTTTTTTTTTTTTTAATTATAACTTTATTAACTTCCAAAATTTTCAAACTTTTATATGTTTCCCATTTGATATATTAATAAACTATCTAGCTATCTAGTTTTTTTTTACAGATTTGCAGATTCTGGCTACAACATTTTCCCCCTTCAATTGTTCATGACGTTGATAGAGGCCTTACCTTGTCAATAAAAGTATGATGTAGGAAGAATTCGGGTGCAGCAGCTGAATCAAACGAACACATTGTTCCATCAATCAAACAATGTACTACATCATGTAAATTAACTCGCAGAGCCAACTCAAACGATGTAAACTTTGACGGTTCTATTGCAAGAACACCAGCAACAGCAACACTATCAGGTGGATTACCATTGAAGAACCTCTTAAGACATCTAGGTTTATCGGCGGAGGGTACCAATTGCCATTTAGCGTTAGCGAACGGGCCATCGTCAACACAGCCAAACGATCCTTTTCCGTTTGCTCCAAATCCACCAACACCATTATTCCAAAGATCGCCGGCTTGAGTGTTCCATGGTTTTCCAGAAACAACACTCCAATCCCAGTAGGTAGCTGTTACTTTACAGTCGGCTCGACGAAGAAGGTTTTCATATTGGAGTATAAACCATCGATGCCAAGTCAGGAAGTGTTTCTTGCCATGGATGCCAACAAGGAAGAACGTTCTGTGGATAGTGATGAGGTCGTCATAATCTTTTTTGTATCTGAAATGAAAAAAAAACCATGAATATTTAATGATGGAGAGAGCAATACAAAATCATAGTCATAACTGAGTTTTTAAATCAGCAAGAGATCCGTCCTGATTTGCATATAGCTTTAACTTCAATTTTTCTCAAAAAAACATTGTTGTCGTTTGTTGTTGAATATTTCAGTTAAATATGATTTTGGAAATGATTTGTTTTAAGCAATATGAAATATTCGCAACGCTTGCCTACGGCTGGCCGTTTTACATCCTCATGAAGATCAGCCGCTCATATTATATATTTTACATGGAATTGAGTGTTCTGTGTTTTAGTTGGATTCGTTAGTTATGGTTAGCTAGGCCATCGACTAGAGCAACAGAGACGGGACACAGACAACCCAAGCAATCTACTTGTCTTCGATCTTTAAAATATCGGTTCATTAGAAGTTCGCGAGTTCGAGTCTCACGCTGGGAGACTTGAAAAAAATTCTTTTCTGATCACTTGATTTTTAAGCCATATTTTTCTTACTATTTTTACTTTTTATTTTTCATCTATAAATTAATTTTTTTCATTTACGATTTGTATTTTCCCCTTTATTACATATATTACTAGAAGGCCGGAACATCCATACCACCTCTTCTTCAACGGCTAAAAATACTCCAAAAACAACAAGCATTACACAAAAACTACATCAGCATAAAAGCTTAATAAACAAGCTTTCAAAAATTGCACTTTACTTTAATTTTTCACGAAAAAATACTGCAAATTGTGCTAGTTTCTTTCAAAATTCGGCAAATTTTCCAATCAGTTGAAGCATGAAAAAATGAAGTAAAGTACAATTTAAGGGCTGCCTGTGAACGGAATAATTTACCCACGCCAATTTTAGGCACACTTATTTTAAAACTGTCACTACAACCAGCAGACAATGACATGAAAATATAGGCAATAAAAATCAAGTTAGAAAAATGGTAGAAGAATGTAACAGATGAAAACGTGCACATAATTTTAAGGAGGTTAAGGTTATGTATTAGATTCATTGTTGTTAATTAGCTTCATAATTAAATAACTTTCTGTACTTGTAATTTTAATCTGCCTAGACTAGCTATAGATGAATGCAGGTGAATTGTGATTTCTTTTTGTTAAATTAAATAAAGAATTAAGAATTATGAGTTATGTCAGACAGAAACAAGAACGTACAGTTAAAATAATCTGACAATACTTACAGTGGATCAGTGGAAACCTTTAACACAGCATCAATATACCTCTGACGTTCAGCTGCAGTCATCGAGGTAAATTCTTTCCTTAGACGGGTACAATTCACCAAACTACCAGATGACGAGCAAACACATCGTTGGTCACACTTATCGTATACAAATGCTCCAGCTTTGCATCCTTAAAACGTTAGAGAAAAGCATCAATAATCACAGTGAATTAAATCAAGAAGTTTAATGAAGGATACATTTTGGAATGTGTAATACGTGGTAGACTTGCATGTCTGTCATCTTTGTTCTTCGTTTTCAAGTGACGTCATCAAAAGTATGACAAATTTTATTTTAATCAAATTTATACATACCGCTATATGTTATATGGGCCCAAAAATGTTGTTCATTTGCAAGATATTTAGGTAAAAATTGTGTCACGCAACGCTATCGCGTGATTCGAATCGAGGGATAAATATCGCCATAAATTCATCTTTATTATGATACTTTGTCTTAGATAGACTCCTGGAAATTCAGTTTAACTACACAAGTCAAAAGCCTGATCTAAAATACTGAATTTGCCTTATTTTGAGACCACTAAAGTTCTATCCGCCATGTTGGATGATATGAGTCATCATCCAACATGGTGATGCCATACATTTTTGCCAAATAGCAATAATCTTTGATCGTCAATAGTTGTGTAACTATTTGCTCTAGAAGCTTCAACTTTGGTAGAATTACATTTGTTTGAATGCTCTCAAAGGATATAAACGTAGTTTTTCAGTAAGATAAAATAAAAACATTTTGCCTGAATTATCACGTGGTTGCAAACGAAGAATTGTTTGGAGCTCTTTCTCGAGAATGCACCGGAAAGTAAATAGGGAATTTCTGATATTGATTAAACTTTAGTTCACGATAATGAAAAGCAAAGCAATTTCAAAATTACGAGCTCGGAATTGCTTCTTGACATTGGCAATTATTTTGTTTTTGTTCATTGCTTTTTGCATTGCACTGCATTGCGTTGTCTTAACATAACTTTATCAACCTCTCAGTCAATCATTCTTTCCTTAGTGATTAGTAAGTCAACACAGGAAAAAATATTTGAAAACCAGACTTGGATTTAGTTGCTTTTTTAGCTGCTTTTTTTGGATCTGCAAAAAACAAATTTGGATAACTTGCGTAATAGCGGAGCTCCGCGTGGAGGCCGCCGAAGGCCCGCTCAAGCGGAGCACCATAATCAAGAAAATATGGTAAACCATAGAGTTCATTATTCGTGGTCCACCATAGGAAGCCCACTGCATGTACATCCTTCCGTACGAGCGTGTCAATGCACAGCAGGCGAAGTTGATGATTTCGCCGGAATTATTTTTTGAGCGAAACCCACGAGAAAAAGAAATTTAAAATTAATGTGAAGCTGTTAAAAATGTCTTAGATACTTAAAAGTCACTCCAAGATAAGGATTTTATAACTTTCTCGTCAAGAAAGTGTAAACTCAATATCAGCATCATCAAAACATAGAGGATTTTATTTGTCAAGTTTCGAGCTTGTGAAAGAGTCTGCATTATTCGTGGATTCTTCTGGGCGCTTTTCAATCATTACTTATCGACGATCGCCTAACTACTTTTAAAAGTAAAAACAAATCGACCGTGAACAAAAGTTCATAAAAACAGAAAAGATACAAACGTGCATTTGCAGCAATTCAAAATAAGGCAAAGGGCAAGACGAACACGACTCATAAAGATGATTTCACTCTGTTCATTCATCAATTTTTACGGGCAATTCATAACACGGAAAACTTTTAGGATAAATGCAGATTTATCAACTAATCACATTGAAAAAAAAAACTTTTCATACAAGAGGTTTGTCAACAAAGTAGGACTGCCAGTTCAGGAAGTGGAAGTAAATGAAAATTTAACACAAGGTGTGATTGAGCAGCTCGAGCTAGCCAACTACGCCGTTTTGTTGAACTGTGTGAAACTTTGAAAATTCTGAAAACATGAACAAGCTTATTGTTATCAGAACGGAAAACGAAAATTTCAGTGGAAACATTAAAAGTACAGGACGCCACTGGGACAAGAAAGGTACTGCCTGTATGTTTGCCTTTTTGCCCTATCTTCCTTTAATTACTTTCTTTTCTTAAAATCCACATGAAAGCAGTATGCAATAATTCCTGCAAGCTGTTTACTTCTTTTTGTAGCATGTTTCGCCATCGCCGAGATTTTTGTTGTTTTGTTGTTGTTGTTTTTAATTTGATTTTTTTATGCAGATCTCTTTTGTATGCATTTGGATTTTAATTAAACCAGATTAAAAAAAAAAAAAAAAAAAAACTAAAATCATTACTTGTACCGATTAACAGGTTAGCTCAGTTGGGAGAGCGTTGGCTGTTAACCGGGAGGCTGTGGGTTCGAACCCTCAACCGGACCATCACTCAGGGTCTTTAAATAATTGAGGAGAATGTTCTTCGATTTATAATTGTAAGGGTTCGCGTCTTCTCGGATAAGGACGATAAACTGGAGGTCCCGTCTCGCCACACTACACATTAACCATTAACGGGGGGACGTAAAAGAACGACTGAGGACGCAGGTACGACCATCCTCGGTGATAGGCCTACACTAATACATACTAATTACTAATCAAACTCATGCTTGTAAATCCGGATTACATACTATAAATATTAAAAAGATTGTAAAGCGCATTGAGACTGAGTGAAATGCGCTATATAAGCACCACCACCACATTACCACTTGTATTAGATTATTTTTCCTGTGTAAGCAATTCGTGTGCTTTTTTCTCAAATAATAAATACATAATCCAAAATACACAAACCTGGACAAGAGTTTTCATTACACTTCCTAGTTTCTGAGCCATCTCCTGTGCAGTTTTTCCCACCATTGGCCGGAGCAGGGTTGGTGCACGTTCTTAATCGTGATTGGCTGCCACCACCACACGTGACCGAACAATCTCCCCAAGGCTTCCATTCCGACCACTGACCATCAACTATGACATAAGTTTTTAGGTAGCATTTTTTTTGCTATTTTAAGCTATCACAATAGTTGAAAATCGTTTTCATGGACAGAAATGTGACCGATGGATTATGTTAAATAGTTGTTACCTGGACATGCAATTGTTCCGCATTCTCTTGTCTCAGTTTTATCGCCAGGGCAATCTTCTCCACCATTGGCTGGTGCAGGGTTGCTACATGTTCTTGATCGTGATTGGCTACCACCACCACATGTGACAGAACAACCTCCCCACTTATTCCAGTCAGACCACTTGCCGTCAACTAACAAAAATAAATTTAAAACGAAAATGATTTCATATTATAGTTACTAAGAATGGCACCTCTAACACATGCTTCGATTATTAATTAATAATAAAGTGTATTATATCTTACTTTAAAAACCACCTACAAACAATACCCTTGTTTCTGGGAACAAAGACTGCAATGGAAACCTATTATTACCTGGACATGCATTTGTCCCGCATTCTCTTGTTTCAGTTTTATCTCCAATGCAATCTTTACCCCCATTAGCTGGTGCAGGATTGGTACACGTTCTTGATCGTGATTGGCTACCACCACCACACGTGACAGGACAATCTCCCCATTTATTCCAGTCAGACCACTTGCCGTCAACTAACAAAAATAAATTTCAAACGAAAATGATGTCATATTATAGTTATTAAGAATAGGACATGTAACATATGCTTTGATTATTAATTAATAATGGATAGTATTATATCTTACTCTAACAACCATCTACAAACAATACCCTTGTTACTGGGAACGAAGACAACGATGGAAACCTATTATTACCTGGACATGCATTTGTCCCGCATTCTCTTGTTTCAGTTTTATCTCCAAGGCAATCTTTACCCCCATTAGCTGGTGTAGGATTGGTACACGTTCTTGAACGTGATTGGCTACCACCACCACACGTGGTGGAACAATCTCCCCATTTATTCCAGTCAGACCACTTGCCGTCAACTACCACAAAATATATTATAAACGGAAATGATGTCATATTATAGTTATTAAGAATAGGACATGTAACATATGCTTTGATTATTAATTAATAATTGATAGTATTATATCTTACTCTAACAACCATCTACAAACAATACCCTTGTTACTGGGAACGAAGACAACGATGGAAACCTATTATTACCTGGACATGCATTTGTCCCGCATTCTCTTGTTTCAGTTTTATCTCCAAGGCAATCTTTACCCCCATTAGCTGGTGTAGGATTGGTACACGTTCTTGAACGTGATTGGCTACCACCACCACACGTGGCGGAACAAACTCCCCATGTATTCCAGTCAGACCACTTGCCGTCAACTAACAAAAAATAAATTTAAAACGAAAATGATGTCATATTATAGTTATTAAGAATAGGACAGGTGACACATGCTATGATTATTAATTAATAATCACAGTTCTCATCAAAACCCATTGTTTTTACTCAAACTTCAACAAACAGCAAACTGCATTATCAAAAATAATGCTTCTAGCTAAAAGCATTATTTTTAATAATGCAGCGAGTTCCCTAGCAGTCAATATAACGAAAACGAATAAGACAACGATAAGAACAATAATCATACTAGATAATCACTTCGTCACACAGCATTCGTAGGTAAAATGCTGTGTGCCTCAGTGATTATCTATTAAATAATAAATAGTATTATACTGATCTTACTCTAACCACGTGCTTTAGGATTCTCCTTGCTTCGAGTCGTGAGAAATATTTAATAACAACCAAAATACTCTTATTGAATGCTTAAAAAAACACTACATAAATCACCTTATACTCACATTTAATTTACGTGTTTTTATTCTTCCAAATACGACAATATTTAGCTGGTTTACAATCCATTTCATAACTCGTTATGACCGTACGTTATCGAACAAAAACATCTGCTGAGCCTGCAATAAAATGACCGCATCGACACAGGAAGCCGTCTCCTAAAAAAATTCGTTATGCTAAATACTAAATAATCACAGGGTAAGCCCAAAGTGAAAATCCATCGTTCAATGCTTGTTAGGATCTGATGACGCGTCATGACCATATAAGGTTACTACCCTGGCTCCTTCATCTATATATGGTAACTACCCTGGCTCCTTGAATAAGTAATTAGCTCAATAAAATATTTCAAGTAAATTTTTGAATTTTACGCGCGAAGGACGATTTCATACGCTAAATGCTCGAATAAAATCATGCTGCTTTTTAAATATTAGGCCGGTTAGACTTAGCTGCAAACATAGAAAAGCTAATGTGAAGTCGTTTTTGTTTTCATTTATAGTTATAACGCCAAATCGAAATTTTATTTCGGTAAGTTATGTTGAAATATTTTGTACGAACAGCTATGTACGTTGACTGTTGTAACGGCTTTTGGTTAAGTTAGGCAACTGTTTTGTTTTTAGCTTAAGGACAAATCAAACCTTTTTTACGCTGGCTAACAATCCGAGGAGATAGTAAAAATTAATGAATTTGAAATTAAATAAAAAGCAGAGGATTTTAATCATTTACAATCGATTTACAATTTACAATACTTGGTTGAATGAGACGTTGGAACTCTGAGAACGAGGCACTTCTATGACGTATCAACTCATAACGCGCTCTGTGCGATTTGAACTAATCACGTGGTGTCAAATCGACGATTTTTATTGGTTGAGAGGAGGGTAACGCCCACTTTGGGCCTACCCTTTGGTTATTTAGTATTAGACTAACGATTTTCTTTCGGAAGGGCTTCCTGTGTCGATGCGGTCATTTTATTGCAGGCTCAGCAGATTATTTCGTTCGAGTTATGAAATGGATTGTAAACCAGCTAAATATTGTCGTATTTGGAAGAATAAAAACACGCAAATTAAATTTGAGTATAAGGTGATATATGTAATGTTTTTTAAGCATTCAATAAGAGTATTTTGGTTGTTATTAAACATTTCTCACGACTCGAAACAAGGAGAATCCTAAAGCCCGTGCTCTAAAAGCACTCTACAAACAATACGCTTGTAACTGGGAACCAAGACTACGTTGGAAACCTATTATTACCTGGACATGCATTTGTCCCGCATTCTCTTGTTTCAGTTTTATCTCCAAGGCAACCTTTACCACCATTAGCTGGTGCAGGATTGCTACACGTTCTTGATCGTGATTGGCTACCACCACCACACGAGGCGGAACAATCTCCCCACGTATTCCAGTCAGACCACTTGCCGTCAACTAATAAAAAATATATATTAAAAACGAAAATTATGTCATATTATAGATACTAAGAATAGGACATTTAACACATGTTATGATTATTAATTAATAATCAATAGTATTAAATCTTACTCTAACAGCCCTCTACAAACAATACCCTTGTAACTGGGAACCAAGACTCCTATGGAAACCTATTATTACCTGGACATGCATTTGTCCCGCATTCTCTCGTTTCAGTTTTATCTCCAACGCAATCTTTACCCCCATTAGCTGGTGCAGGGTTGGTGCACGTCCTTGATCGTGATTGGCTACCACCACCACACGTGACAGAACAATCTCCCCATGACTTCCATTCAGACCACTGACCATCAACTATGAAAATAACAAAGAAAGTTTAATATGTAATCATAATTTTTCAAAACATTTGCACTTTGCACAAGTTGTCTACAACTCAGGCATAGGTATCTGCCCATCTTCCCTAAAAAATTAACTAACAAATAGATAAAGATAATCTTGGTATTTGAATAAGATTAAATAGTTTTTACCTGGACATGCACTTGTTCCACATTCTCTTGTTTGTGTTGTATCACCAACACAATCTTTACCACCATTGGATGGTGATGGATTAGTACATGTTCGTGATCGTGATTGGCTACCACCACCACACGTTGCTGAGCAATCACCCCATGCTTCCCAGGCAGTCCACTGACCATCGACTAATAATTTAATTTAAAAAGTTTCGAATTTTTAGAATGCTTCTTCTATAAATTGAAATGGTTTCATGCAAAGCTCTGTTTTAATAATTAAACAGCCATCACTAACCTGGACAGTCATTCTCTTGGCACTTCCTGGTCTCTATGCTTTCACCATCACAAGCTTTACCACCATTGGCTGGTGCAGGGTTAGTGCACGTTCTTGATCGTGATTGGCTACCACCGCCACACGTGACAGAACAATCTCCCCATGGCTTCCAGGCAGACCACTGACCATCAACTTGAAATTCCAAAATTATACAAATAAAAAATCTGGGTATACATTTAAAGTGTACATCAAAATTTACAAAAGGGCAATGTGTAAACAGCGGGAAATAATACTAAATCTTAATGCCATCAAGATAAGTTGGAAAAGACAATGATTCAATTCAATGTGTGTCAAAACAATGAAAAAAAAAACCAGTTATTCAGCACAAGCTAAGGATGGGTCAAAACCAAGTAAATGCAAAACATATAGGACTACATTTGCTAACGTCCAGATTCCAAGGTTCACGGTCACATAATAATGTTTTTTTAAAGAAAAATGATTGCACAAAAAGCCTTTTAAGTAAAAAAACAATTTCGAACGACTTTGCACAAGTAAGTAAACAGCCATCACTAACCTGGGCAGTGATTCTCTTGACACTTCCTGGTCTCTATGCTTTCACCATTACAATCCTTGCCACCATTGGTTGGTGCAGGGTTGGTGCACGTCCGTGATCGTGATTGGCTACCACCACCACATGTGACAGAACAATCTCCCCATGGCTTCCAGGCAGACCACTGACCATCAACTGAAAATTTAAAAAATTGGACAATATAAAAAATCAAGGTACATATCCGATTTTTCCATTAAAATTTAAATAACGGAAATGTTCCAAGACCGGGTATCAAGTTATACAGACAAGTGAGAAAAAAATTATTCAATTCAAGACACTGCCAAGTACAAAAAGCAAAAACAAACCTGGACAAAGGTTATTTGAACACTCTCTTGATTCAATTTTCTCTCCTGCACAATCATTGCCACCATTGGCTGGTGCAGGGTTGGTACAAGTCCTTGATCGTGATTGACTACCACCACCGCACGTTGCAGAGCAGTCACCCCATAGTTTCCAGTCAGACCATTGACCATAAACTATTTAGACAAAAAGAAAAACGGTTGGTACAACCTTTTCACTTTTACCCGTGTTTTAGTAATTTTGATACTCTAAACACTGTCTGAAGTTAATTTCCTGAGCATAACTTTCTACGTTGGAAAATTTTACTAAATCGTTTTTCACCTCGGCAGATGTTTTCAGAGTATGCTTTAGTTTCATCTATTTCTGCAACACAAATTTTGCCACCAATTTCTGGTACAGGGTTGCTACATGTAGCTTGCAAAACCTTGATCATTCAAGTGAGACCACTGACCAACAACTATGAAATTAGACTTTTTTGAACATTTTCTTAAACAGCTTTTATTATTTGTTCTTACTATGAACGTGCACTTTTCTGAGTAGAAATTTGTTTATCTACAGAGATTTGTTAATATGTTTACCTGGACAACCGTTTCCAGAGCATGCTTTTGTTTCAGTTTCATCTCCATCGCAAGCTTTACCACCATTGGCTGGGGCAGGGTTGCTGCACGTTCTTGATCGTGATTGGCTACCACCTCCACATGTGACAGAACAATCTCCCCATGGATTCCAATTGGACCACTGACCATTAACTGGAAAATATTATATATAAGAATTTGTTTTCAAAATAGATAGGTTCTTAACAAAAGCCTCTTTATTTCTATTAAAAATATACGAGGTTTGAGTGTAGTTTATAACATTCTGTACCTGGGCAGTTGCCGACAGAACAACCTCTTGTTTCAGTTTTATTTCCAACACAATCTTTACCACCATTGGCTGGTGCAGGGTTGTTACATGTTCTTGTTCGTGATTGGCTACCACCACCACAGGTGGTTGAGCAATCTCCCCATGGCTTCCAGGCAGACCACTTACCATCGACTATCGATAAAAATACATCTTTGAGTAATTTTAATTTTGATATTTTGCAAGTTGATTATATTATAACTCTTGTGAGCCTCCATCATTATAATGCTAAGTAGTACCTAATTTGAATATATCCCCACAATAAATAAACAAAATAAAGACATGCAACTTAATCAACACATTAGATATTCATTACCTGGGCATGCACTCGTTGCACATTGTCTTGTTTCAGTTTTATGTCCAACACAAGCTTTCCCACCATTGGCTGGTGCAGGGTTGGTACACGTTCTTGATCGTGATTGGCTACCACCACCACACGTGGCAGAGCAATCTCCCCATGGCTTCCATTCAGACCACTTGCCGTCAACTGAAAAAAAAAGTTTATTAGAGGATAATGCTTTGCATAAAAAGTGCTTAAATTATAATGAAAAGTTATGATGTCAATTTGGGTGGTAGCATAAATGCGACTGGTCAGGGTACAAAAGTTTCAAAAATTAAACTAATATTCACTTTGAAGAGCGGAAGTGTATTTTCAAGCAGGCACTTATGTATATAGCTTTTTACGATGCACAATTAACACACCCTCTCTCTTTCGTTCCTCCTATTTCGTGTATTCTAAATTACTGTCCCAAATGTCACTGAGCAAATAGAAGTCCTAACAAGTATGTGGATTCGAAAAGATCAAAAATCTTACCAGGGCATGCAATTGTTCCACATTCTCTTGTTTGTGTTTTATCACCAACACAATTCTTGCCACCATTAGCTGGTGTAGGACTTGTACATGTTCTTGATCGCGATTGGCTACCACCACCACACGTTGATGAGCAATCACCCCATGATTTCCAGTTAGTCCACTGACCATCGACTAATAATTTAATCAAACATTTTCTAATTTTCAGCATGCGCAATAAGTAGGATAACGTTATTGATTTTACAATGAAACTAAGGGGAGGAATTTTATTTTGACGTTTTTTATTAATTAAAATTGTTTTCGGTCAGACATGTTTGAACAACTCTGGGCTGGGTTGTTCAATGCTCGATTATCACTAATCCTGGATTAACTCTTAAGAAAACCTATAGAGTTAACCCTGGATTAGCACTAATCGAGCTTTGAGCAACCGGCCCCTGTAGTGTTAAGTATACAGCCATCACTAACCTGGACAGTCATTCTCTTGGCATTTCCTGGTCTCTATGCTTTCACCATCACAAGCTTTACCACCATTGGCTGGGGCAGGGTTGCTGCACGTTCTTGATCGTGATTGGCTACCACCTCCACATGTGACAGAACAATCTCCCCATGGATTCCAATTGGACCACTGACCATTAACTGGAAAGTATTATATATAAGAAGTTGCTTTCAAAAATAGATAGGTTCCTAACAAAAGCCTCTTTAGTTCTATCAAGAATATACGAGGTTTGAGTGTAGTTTACAACATTCTGTACCTGGGCAGTTGCCGACAGAACAACCTCTTGTTTCAGTTTTATTTCCAAAACAATCTTTACCACCATTGGCTGGTGCAGGGTCGTTGCATGTTCTTGATCGTGATTGGCTACCACCACCACACGTGACAGAACAATCTCCCCATGGCTTCCAGGCAGACCACTGACCATCGACTATCGATAAAAAAGACATCTTTGAGTAATTTTAAGTTTTATATTTTGCAAGTTGATTATATTATAACTCTTGTGAGCCTCCATCTTCATAATGCCCAGTAGTACGTAATTGGAATATTTCCCCACAATAAATACAAAAAATAAAGACATGCAACTTAATCAACACATTAAATATTCATTACCTGGACATGCACTCGTTGCACATTCTCTTGTTTCAGCTTTATTTCCAACACAAGCTTTACCACCATTGGCTGGTGCAGGGTTAGTACACGTTCTTGATCGTGATTGGCTACCACCACCACAGGTGACAGAACAATCTCCCCATGACTTCCACTCAGACCACTGGCCATCAACTAAAAAAAAACAAAAATATCGGTAAAAAAATCTGCATTCAAGGATTACAAAATGAGTACGACAGCTAATGCTTAGAATAGAAATTTCCATGCTTTGAAGTGACTCAAAAAGTGACTACACGAAACTTTAATTCGTCAATATCATGGTCTTTGTTTTTACGAACCTTTTGAAGTTGTTTGTACATTTGAAAAGTTGTGTGACTGTCTTCGTTGCTACCGGTCTCGAAATAAATTCCGGGTGATTTGACAGTGTTTGATATCGACTTCACAAAACTGCCCAATATCTCTCATAGTAAATTTCAATACTATAAGTAGGGTATTTCTAGAGAAAGTGGAAAAACTGTGCACTTTTAAAAGTGTGAGACATGATTTTTTAGTTGTGATAGCTGGTAAATCACTTTCTTCTACAGTAACATTACTTTATTATAATTACACTCTTTATTAACAATATTAACTTACTCGCAAATAGTAAAACTAAACTAAACACTTAATCTAACTTTGGCTTTCACATTTTGTTATTGATTTTTTTCTTATATAAAAATATAGATAAAATTAGAATTTCAATTGGGATGACAAAAATGACACCAATTTGTTTACTTTTTCTAACTGTTTTTAAGGCTAGCTAGACCACATAAACTTTTTATGTTATGTGTTTTTTACGGTTAGCTTAGACTGTCAACTTGTAAAAAAGAGCACTTTTTTCTCAATGTAAAAACAATCATTACAAGAAGTTACCTGGACAAGCATTTTCAGAACACTCTCTTGTTTCAGTTTTAACTCCAGCACAATCTTTTCCACCATGGACTGGTACAGGGTTGGTACACGTTCTTGATCGTGATTGGACACCTCCACCACACGTTACAGAACATGCGCTCCAGGGTTTCCAGTCTGACCACTGACCATCAGCTAAAGGTAAAAAATCCTTTCGATTGTTTTATATGTTTTTTTTTTTTTTTTTTTTTTTTTTTTTTTTTTTTTTTTTTGCAATGGTTCAGATGTGTACACTCTGCTGGGGCTTTGCAACATCTTTTTCTATTCTTAGAATAACGTACTAAATTTCAAGATGGTGATACGAAAATTGATCGGAGAATTGGACAAGTATTACCTGGACATGGGAGTCTTCCACATGATCTGGTTTGACTTTTATCTCCAACACAATCTTTACCACCATTGGCTGGTGCAGGGTCGGTGCATGTTCTTGTTCGTGATTGGCTACCACCACCACACGTGACAGAACAATCTCCCCATGGCTTCCAGGCAGACCACTTACCATCGACTATCGATAAAAATGACATCTTTGAGTTATTTTAATTTTTATATTTTGCAAGTTGATTATATTATAACTCTTGCGAGCCCTCCATCTTCATAATGCTAAGTAGTACCTAATTTGAATATATCCCGACAAAAAAATAAACAAAATAAAAACATGCAACTTAATCAACACATTAAATATTCATTACCTGGACATGCACTCGTTGCACATTGTCTTGTTTCAGTTTTATGTCCAACACAAGCTTTCCCACCATTGGCTGGTGCAGGGTTGGTACACGTTCTTGATCGTGATTGGCTACCACCACCACACGTGGCAGAGCAATCTCCCCATGGCTTCCAACCAGACCACTGACCATCAACTGAAAAAAGAAAGTTTTTAGAGGATAATGCTTTGAATAAAAAGTGCTTAAATAAAAAAAAAAGTTTATAATGAAAAGTTATGATTTCAATTTGGGTGGTAGCATAAATGCGACTGGACAGCTAACAAAAGTTTAAAAAGTTAGACTAATATTCATTTTGAAGAACGGATGTGTATTTTCAAGCAGGCGCTTATGTATATAGCTTTTTACGATGCACAATTGACACACGCTCTCTCTTTCGTTCCTCCTATTTCGTGTATTCTAAATTACTGTCCCAAATGTCAATGAGCAAATAGAAGTCCTAACAAATATGTGGATTCAAAAAGGTCAAAAATTTTACCAGGGCATGCAATTGTTCCACATTCTCGTGTTTGTGTTTTATCACCAACACATTTTTTACCACCATTGGATGGTGCTGGGTTGGTACACGTTCTTGATCGTGACTGGCTACCACCTCCACAAGTTGCAGAACATTTTCCCCATGCTCTCCAATCAGACCACTGACCATCGATAGGGTCTTGGAAGGGGAATGAACAAATACAGAATAAGGAAAGTACAAAATGTAAAAGAGTTTCAGTGCAATGAAAAAATAATTTCAACCCCTAAACCATGTGAGAATCATTAAGAAAATCTCATATTTTAAACCCTTAAAGAGACCAAAACGCTGATTTTTACCCCTAAAAGGGGACAATTTTGTTTCACTGATATCGAGTAATTTTTTTTAACTTTTGCAACGTTTGCGTAATGTTCAGTGTCCTTTTACCTGAACAACGGTTGAAGCCACATCCTCTGATTTGCCTTTGTCTTGTAGCACCATTACAAAGGGCTCCACCATTGGCTGGTTTAGGATTGGTGCAGGTACGCTCACGTGTCTTATACCCTTTGCCATCACAAGTGACTGAACATTTAGACCAGGAGCTCCATTCAGACCAACTGCCATTGACAACTGTTCCTGAACACGAAAAACGACATAATCATTAAAAAATGGACGTATGACTGAATAATGTAATAACTTGATGGATGCAATGGCGAACAGTCCTATTTCGAATATGCTTTTACACAACCATAGCCTTCATGAGTTTAATACATTTTTTGTTTGGTAACGGCCAGTGGAAATTTATAGTCTTTATAAACACGTGCGAAAATTAAAATTATTAAAATTTCTGAATTTTGTATGCATAATTGAGGTAAGGGCTGTGTGAAAAAGCCTTTTAAAATGGATTATTGATGAATAGTCACATGGAACGATGAATAACACGGCAAAGGTTTAAAATGTGAACTGCAAATATCATGACCGGACAAACTGAAATAACTGGATGGCATAATAAGCACATTAAAAAATGTTTTTGCACACTTTCATCATGGTCGAGAGTAAAATTTATAATAAAACAAAATGAAGTTGTGCCGGGGAATTGTTTTGAACAAGGAGCTGCATGGGTCCTCGTTGGTTTAAATACATTTTTCACTTTATATCAAATAAAAATAGAGAGGATACAATAGTAAGATATAATAACATGCATTTAAATACAAACTATTTTAAACGTCTTTGTAATTAAGACATATTCCACCCAGGACCCATGGAATCTATTTTATTGTTATCCATTAGTTTTACCTGGACATCCAATCAATCCACATTTCCTTATTTGTCTCTGTCTTGTTGCACCGTCGCACAGTTTACCACCATTGGCTGGTTTAGGGTTAGTACACGTTCGTTGACGAGTCTTAGTACCATTGTAACCACAAGTAGAGGTACATTTTGACCAGGAACTCCATGCCGACCAACCACCATCAACAATGGTACCTAGAATAAATTGCAAAGTACCTTGAGACCCTACATTGAAATTTGCATAGAGCTATGAATAAAGGTGCGCCCCCTGCGTCCCCCCTTCGCTATGGTATTTAGTAGTGTGTAATCTAGTAGGGATGATTCTTGTGCGAGATATAATTTGCCCATGCTAACTATACTAAGAAAGCAAACTGACATACAATTACGAGTTTAATAATGAAAGAAATTCAGGCAAGTTTGAAGTAAGGTTTTGATCTCATTGTGACGACTTCTCGAATGACAATCCAATCATTTTACCTGGACATCCAATCAGTCCACATTTCCTTATTTGTCTCTGTCTCGTTGCGCCGTCACACAGGTTACCACCATTTGCTGGTTTAGGGTTAGTACATGTTCGTTGACGAGTCTTAGTACCATTGTAACCGCATGTAGAGGTACATTTAGACCAAGAACTCCATGCAGACCAACCGCCATTGATGACAACTGTATCTTTAACTACGCGAGTTTTAATAGTAAATTTGTAAACGTGAAATTGGACAATATTTGGTGGCTTAAATAAGTGTAGAAAGTTGCATGTTTTGGTAGACAATGATTGAATCCTTTAAGACTATCACTCAATCAAGTAGCCTATAGAGTCGTTTTGGCTTGAGGGGGAAACGGTACGGTTACGATACCGCTATACGATACAGCAGACAATTCCAATATTTTCTAAAAAACTATGGCTACCATACAATACAGTATGTATAAAGTTTCCCCCTCATACGAAAACGACTCTAACATCAACACTTATTCGATCCATCATGCTAATGGTGCACTAGCAGATTGATTCTGACCAATTAGCCACAACCACTATGACGTCACATGTAAACAAATCTATTGTTTTAATGCTAAGAATCATGAGCAAAAGAGGGGATTCAACATCTTAAAATCAATGAAAAATAGGGTAAAAGTTCACTTATAATATTGGAACAAATTATAAGTATAAGTACAATGCCAAATGTATTAACGGAAAAATATTTTGCCAGAACTAGATGCATTTTTATTCATGTAAACAAGCCATGACGTCATAGTGCTTGACGGCAATTCGAGACCAATGTATCCGTTTGTAACGCCTGTACTCACCAGGACATGTTTGTGAATTGCACTTTTCGCTGCCCCATATCGCATAGCATTTAGCATCACTCCAGTTCTTACATCCTCGTATTCTGTATCTTTTACCGGTTCCACATGATTTAGTACATGCGGACCACGGGCCCCAGTCAGTATATGGGTCTGTAGCATAAATATGTTTTATTAAACCGTTTGATGTGGAATATGGGTTTGCAGCATGAACAATATCATGCATTGAAGTTGCGCAATGTGGTGAATGATTGAATAGCAACGGCACTTGCAAGGCACCTGCTCTGAAGAAACTGAAATACATTGTTTTAATTTTCAACTTCTTAGTGGCACTCGATTCAACCCACTCTAAGAACTGACTTTAGGCACAATTTTATCCACTGCAGCACTTCGCTATACACTCTGAACAAATTCTCAAACCTCAATTCAAATAGCGTCGCGAAACTCACTACAAAATCAATTCGTATGAACACGTCTTTAACCTGAATAGCCCGCTCCTGCTGTGCATGAACGCAGGCTAAATCTCGATCTGGTGTTCTTACTTGAACAAGCAGGCGTTTCACAAGAGAGCTTCTCCATTGTGTTTAAAGTGCACTGAGTCTTGTTCTCATGCACGCAGGTTCTTCTTCGAATGTGGAAACCTTTACCACATGTTACCGAACATCGGCTCCAGCTACTCCAGGCTGTGTAAGCTTTATCTATAGATATCAGTCAATGAATCAATCAATCAATCAACTAATAAACCAACCAGAATACTAATTGCAACCAACCAACCAGTCAGTCTGTCATTGAGTCATTGAGTCATTGAGTCATTGAGTCATTGAGTCATTGAGTCATTGAGTCATTGAGTCATTGAGTCATTGAGTCATTGAGTCATTGAGTCATTGAGTCATTGAGTCATTGAGTCATTGAGTCATTGAGTCATTGAGTCATTGAGTCATTGAGTCATTGAGTCATTGAGTCATTGAGTCATTGAGTCATTGAGTCATTGAGTCATTGAGTCATTGAATCATCTAGAGAGACTAGTGAGTTTTCTCGATATATGTAAATAATTCCTGTTTGTCAGTTTTTCGTTTGTACATTATATGTAAAGATTTCTTATTTTGATTAAAAAAAAGACTCATTGAGTCATTCAGTCAGTCATTTAGCGAGCTCATACAAACAGCACATTGTACTATCGCGTGATAATTTTAACATACAAAAAAATATCAAAGTTGGTTGTTGCTAATGATACAAATACACAGATTTGCTTATGTTTAATTCTTATTTAATTTGTTTTTTTTTGTGTGTGCGTCCTTGCTTGCTTTCCTGTTACTTGTTCGTCTATATTTTTATTTTTTAAAGCAATAATCATGCTTCACTCACCAAATTTTTCCATGGTGTAGACATTGTAAGCAAACGAACCTCCAATCCCCCCGTAACATTCCTTAGAGGCACCATCTTGATTATACAAACTAAGCCCCTGGGATCCCCAACGGCACTCCCCAAACTCTTTTATAGCAAAATATTTATAGCCTTTTTCTCTAGCCTTATATGCGCATGCCTTAATCACATGACTCATATCAGGCCAAGTCATCCAATTCGCTTTGAGCTTGTAGTCGAGATAGACCACTGGGAATGGCGATGGGTAGGTAGTTGAAGCAAAACATCCAAGTGCTTTGACATGGATAACTAGATGCGAGAAATAAAAATAGCTTGCAGAAATCGAAAGCTAGGATATGACTCTACAGGGTCGGCGGAACAGTAACAGCCATGGGGTGGGGGGGGGGGGGGGGCACTATACTCCCCCACACCTCTCCTCCCTTCCTCATGCCCCACCCCAAAATTACAAAACAACATTTTTTAACAGCTGTTTAAATTCATGCATGCTCTAAGTGGGGACAAGAAAATAGCCTGCTGAAAAAAAAAAAAAAAAAAAAAAAAAACAGCAACAACAACAACAAAAACAAACAAACAAACAAACTAACAAACTAACAAACAAACAAACAAACAAACAAACAAACAAACAAACAAACAAACAAACAAACAAACAAACAAACAAACAAACAAACAAACAAACAAACAAACAAACAAACAAACAAAAAAAAAAAACAGACTATCAAACACGAGACTAATTGTATAGACAATTGATTAATTAAACAAAAGGCAACCAAAAATAGATCGGAATCAAATTTCATATTATAGATACAATATTATTGGTTATTTTTTATTGTTTGTTTACCTATGGATTTAGAACTGTTATCATTTGCTTCTCGCCTTTCAATATGGTACTCATCATCTAAAGTCAACACTGGTTTGACACCTACGAAAGTTCATTAGAGAATATATTTTCAGTTTAAATAAAGCTAATTCTCTCAATTGCAATAAGACTACAAATTTCTAAGCATGCAACCCTTAATAATACAAAATCGCATAAAAAATTATAAATTCTAACCGAATTTCAATAATTTTTCCCAATCGAAATCCTTTTTTTTAATTTGTCTTTACAACGCATTCGTAGTAAGAGCGCTGCCGTAGAAACGGGAGTAATGATGACCCTCCCCTCTATACTCAAGCTATCTTTATCTCATTAAATACCTTTTCCATTACTTAGTGTGAGAAACACCGTCACTATCAAAACAACGAAAATTGGGTGAGGTGTTGTTTGTAACATCATTCTTCATTGATGCTACAACGCCCTAACAAAAGAAATAAAAAAGTGTTAGTACTTGAAAAAGATACAGCAAAAATGCCACGAAGAAAGGCTACAAGGCAGTAAGGAAGGAAAGAGGTTAAGCGAGTTATGGGGAAAGACCTACCCCGGGCCCTTAAATCTCCGTAATTGTGGGCGATTTTAAGTGATTTTATGCGATTTAAGCAAAATCAACCCCAAAGAAGCCCAAACTTTAAGGCGATTTTAGACGATTTAAGGCGATTTTAGTGTTGAGTAAAGCTGTTTTTATTCATTCTTGGTTTTGATGATGATATGTATTTATTTCAGTTTATTGTTTCTGAATGACTGCAATTCAAAATCATTCATATTGTCCTCTAAAACGTTTTTTTGGAGGTTTTTGAGTGTAGACCTCAAGTCAATCTTTTGCGATCTTAGGCGATTGTAGGCAATGTTAGGCGATTTTGGGCAATGTAAGGCGATGTTTGGCAATATTTTAGGCGATTTTTATGGTAACTTTAGGCGATTCTAGGCGATTTAAGGCGATTTAAAAGCGGTTTAAAGGCACGGCGTAGGCCTGGGGAAGGTGATTCAGGAGGTAATGGTTAGGAGGGGAGTTGTTAAAGAGAAGGGTAAGCCGGAGTGATCAATTAAAACTTTTGAAAATGAAATGTCTACATAGCTTGCTGAGATCCACACCAACACGCACAAGTGCCGAAAGTCTTAAAGATAAAACTAAATATAATGCAAAAGTGAAAAAAAAATTAAAACTATAAATTATACAACAAAAAAACAAGTCGCCCATCTCATGCTAGTAAGGCCCTTTTCTTCCTTGAGATAATATTTTGTATTTGTTTTACCTTTCAATCGTTTCTGACGTGTCTTTTCTAGTTGCTTTTCTTTTACCGAGTTCCTAACCTTGACTATCCTTGATTTTAACAACGCGGTTATAGAACAAAATCGATCAATAAATATAATAAGACAGGAGATATGACTAAGCATCTTATTTGTTATTTTTAGTGTCATAATGATGGCACAATTAAGAATTATTGTTGAAATTTCACCATAGAAACATCATGTGGGATCCGCGCTTTCAGCATGATCGTCGACAAACGCATAAGAAAAAAAAAAAAAAAAAAAAAAAAAAAAAAAAAAAAAGAAAAGAAAAAAAAGAAAAAGAAAAAAAAAACTTAGACATTTTTTAATACAATTTAAAGGTCCATTTCTTTATGACTTTCTGCTCCCAGACAAATTAAGCCCTGCAGTTTCATCATTCTCTACATTTTAACTATAAGAACATATTATATCCAGGATTATATCTCAAAATATAGCGAAAGCTCAATGTAATGTTTCTTTTCATTACTTGCTTGTCATATAATCTTTCAATTTCCTGTTCACATTTGCTAATAATAACGAATGTTGTAAATATATGTTTATATGCATACATCATGCATATGTTTCTATTTTTAATTATATATAAAGGGGTTTTCTAATACCCCTTAAATGCCACTCCCGGTTTTAATACAGACAACCTCGCCAAATAACTATTTCATAATGTAATGCTTATTTACATATATTGTAAATACTAATTTTTTTGTAATTTATTATATAACGGCAAATAAATGAATACTGAATACTTGTTTAACACTTTTTCGATTATAGTATTATTATTTTTATTTTTTGTCTACGAAGAGTACTGGGAATGATCGAGCTCAAGTAATTGTTCAAGTTCAAGTTTATTCATACATAAAAAAATACAAGGACAATTTTATATAAAAAAATAATATAACATGAGCATTAATAGTGTGTTTTAAGCAAGGTGAGTGTCTGCAGGTTGCCGTTGAAAAAGTGTAAAATAAAGTCAAGTGCAACTTTTTGTCTTGTTTCACAATACAGGTCAGTGCATATTGTGTTACTGACATCAGTTACTGGCACTTTATTCGTGAGCAAGTGGATCAAACTGTGAAAATCTTAACTGATTAATCATGCTTTGCTTCTTTCAAAAATAAATTCACAGTAAGTGCACTTGTGTGCCCAATATTTTATAAAGTACATTATATTTTACGCTAAGTACCGTTGCTATAGAAAAAAACTATGGGGACTCTGCTTGTATGCACTGGGTAAACTTAGCTGCATCGATACAAACAAAAAATGCAAATATGAAAAGAAATTCCAAAACATGATCATGAACTGAGAAAAGACGCAACATCAAAACAAACAATTCAATTTTCCTTTATAAAGTCCCCACACTCTGCTTGACCGAAATGAACACGACTTGATAAAACAGAAATTGTTATTCTTCGAGGCGGGACATAAGCCGTTCATTGCCTGATACATTAGTATGGGCTTTGCAGATTCGC
The DNA here is from genome assembly GCA_918843875.1 of Diadumene lineata. NCBI lineage: Eukaryota > Metazoa > Cnidaria > Anthozoa > Actiniaria > Diadumenidae > Diadumene > Diadumene lineata. Next base: position 6,411,915 of record OU974077.1, read on the forward strand.
AGATTTGGACAATTTTCAAAACTGATTTTTTAACTGATTTTCGAGCGGTTTTCGGATTTGTCAATAATTGTCGATTTGAGTTAAACAATCACATTTTAAAGTCACATCTGGGCTCTCTACCGATATGATTTCAAGCCAGATGGATTGATGAATGAACACGATCGATTGTTCATTTAGGACAATATTAAGGCCCGTTTATGCTAGCAAATTTTGCAGTGCAATTCTCGAGCGATAATCGCCGTGGTCAAGTTGGAAGCCAAAATCGCTCGTGTAAACAGAATGCAAAACTCGTGGCGATTGTCGCGCGATAATCGCAGCAAATTCGAGCATGCTCGAAATTATCGTGGCGATTTCACTAAAAAAAAAGATTTGTATTGTGGGAGCGCGTATCATTTTAAAATTGGCGCGAGATCTGACGAATAAAATTCGTTTCTGTGAAATCGCAATGAAATCGCGCGTCAATCGCTACAAATATTGCAGGTCGTTTACACATGTTGCAACTCAATCGCGGCGATTATCCCGCGAAAAATTTGCTAGTGTAAACAATCAGTAAGAAGTCATTTTTTGTGAAGTTATACTGCTGGTTCCTGTCAAATACGTTGGTATTAGTTTTTTTTAGTATTCTATTTTATTAAGTCTATGCAAAGCTAAAAAAATACCCTCAAACTTATAAGTACATGTATTCTTGCACGTTTTCAACTGGTAATGCGAATCTCGCGCGATAATCGCCGTGGTTAAGTTGGAGCCAATATCGCTCTCGTCAAGAACAGCCTGCAAATCTCGCGGCGATTGTCGCGCTATAATCGCAGTAAATTCGAGCGATTTCACTCGAAAACAAAAGAGTATACAGTCAGCGCGCGCTGATCATTCTGTATTTGGCGCGTAATGAATCTGACGAATCATATTCGCTTTAATTTGTGAAATCGCAACTCAATTGCGCGACACTCGCTATAAAAATATGGCAGGCCACACGGGTGAAAAACGCACTGCACACAATCGGAAACTGGTGTCTGAACGGATGGAAAAAGAAAATGAACAGTGATGGAGATGTCACATTTGCACTATAGTACACCGATGCTGATCTTGATTGCATTGTGGGAACATCTTTACGACGAGATTTTATCTACATCAAATATCTGAAGTGCTTGCACACGTTTGTATAGAAGAGACAACTCACATCCGACGAAACAATTGATGTTGAACCAACAGCTAAATATATGTAAGGGATCCATGGATCAAAGTAGAAAAACTACTAATGTTGATAAGACCCAAATTGTAAGAGCATGAAAAGATAAAAAAAACCTTCGAGTGACTACTAAAACAGAACTTTGGTCACTAGATTAAAGCTCCCATGTATGATAAAAAACATTAATGGAAATAAAATGTCATGTAATGTAATTTAAAGCACGCGCGTTCCCAATGTGCGCAGTGCGTGTATATCGCAGGGCGTTTACACATGTTGCAACTCAATCGCGCCGCTTTTCGGACGAAAATCGCATTGCAAAATTTGCTATTGTACATGAAATTAAAAAGTAAAACGGATGCATATGAACTATAGTCATGTTGAAGAATCTTTAATTTAAGGTAATTCCGTAGTTTTGCACTGCGCATAGTTCTGCGCATGTTTCAAGTTTTTTTGGTTTCAGGAGTTTTATCATGTAATCTAGTCAAATTATGTTTGTAAATTACTTTGAATAAAAAAATCGAAGAATTGCGACATTTTCGAGCGAGAAAACGCGATAATTTTGAAACTCGACCCAGTCCTCTCTCGGAAAACCTTTTTTTTTTTGACAATGAAATGACGATATTATTTGCAATATTTCGCAAACTAGCACGGTGACCTATGCTTTTTATTTGATAAAATTATTTTTTATAACATAACATCAAATATATCAAAAATTGAGCATAGGTCATCGGGCTAACTTTTTGAGAAATTTCCAAAATACTTTCCACTTAGGACTTTTTCGAATAAATTAGCAGCTCGTGCGCACGTTGCTATATTTCGTCAATTTCTTCAAGATCACATATTTTTTATACATCTGTTCATATTTTTTAAATAAAATAAAGTGCAGACATTTGAACAAAACACGAATTTTGCTTTTAAAGAAACAATTTACTGTGTTTTTGTCTCGATTCTCTTCGATTTTTGAGCTTTTTTCTTTACGTTCTCAAGTCACTAAAATGCATGAACTTTAACGTCATATTGCACAAACAAAGAAGTTGGTGACTCCCTATTTTATTTTATATTTTGAAAGCGTTTCTCAAAATTCTTTCTTTGAGCGAGTATAAAAAAATTTCTTCGGGTAGTTTTATTTCAACGGAATTACCTTAAGCGGCTGCGAGCGAGTAATTTTATTAAGAATGATCCATGGTAAAAATACACTAAATTTGCCAAAAAATGGCATTGGTTCACTTCTCGTCACGCTCAGTTCCATTTCCGGCGTGACGAAACCAAACGTCACACGATGTAAAGCGTGACACAACTGCAACAGAGCATCGTCAACGGCCTTCGGCATCGACTTGAAAACATAAACGGCGCCAAATTAGTAGAAATATATACTCCTAATGGTTATATAGTGTACAATACTGAATACCAATCATGTCAGGACTAAAAAAGTTTCTGAAAAGGAAAGACAATAAGTCGAAAAATGCCGCTTCAACCGAAGATTTGAGTCAGTCAGGCCACGAAATGGCTGGCGGAGCAGCTGGTTATTTGATTGCGAAGGAGAAAGATTTGCCTAAACTACACAAAGCTGTATGGACTAAAGATATGCCAAAACTCAAACAACTCATAAAGAAAGCAGACATTAACCAATTGGACAAAGAAAATAGGTAAGAAATTGTCATTTTAGTTTGAAAAAGTAGGTTCACTTCTGTGGTCGTGTTTCGTAGCAACGTCAAAGCGTCATGGATGTTTTGAAGTTGAAGCTCACTTCCCTTCGCGAATTCTCATATTTTTATCACTCTATCTTCCTTAAGAAACTTACAAAAACACTGTAGAGTCTCTCTATAAATCTATTCTTCTTTTGGAGTTTTAGTTTTATATTTAATACCTAATTAGTTGATATTATCAGACGTTTTTATTCTCTCGCTCCGAATCTAACGTTTCGCTTGAGTAACCTCGCAACTTCAAATAGTTGATACATAACATGACATCACTTTTGTCTTTTCAAAACCAAAATCACTCTTTTGAAATTTCAAAAAATTTATAGAATATTATTAATGATTATTTAGACAATTAAACGTGTTTAGAAACTGGTTATTTTTTTTTCAGCGGAATTAAAAAAATGGCTGAATTTTAAAACATTTTTTACAATGATTTTCTTACTTTCAAATATCATAATTATCACTGTCTTTAATTAATATTGTATTCTGTTGAAATGTAACCCCCAAAGCTTATTTACCAAAAAAAAACATCCCTCAATGGTTTTGAATGTGCTTTGCAGACGAATGAACAAAACTTCGTTTTATTTTGTCTTTACAACAGTGTTCTTTAATTGCATGTTTATAAAATTTTCCCTCTGAGATATCTTCAACAGCAGTTGGACATTGTTACACAAGTCTTGCGACCTTTTGTTGAATTTCCAAAACACTCATTGATTTTAATTTGAACGTTAGATATATTTTGGTTTGGTAAAACAGTCCCCCTTGGCAAAGCTCACAATTAAGGTTATTATAAGAATTTAATTGTTTACTTTATTTTTGAGCCAATGCAAAGAATCAAAATAAACAAACGTTGTGGATCATTAGTTTGACCATTAGCTAGACCGATTAAAATGGTAAAACAATTAAAAAAAGCATGGTAGGGGCCGGGTTGCACAAAAAACTGAATAAAGTACTGTTATTCACAGGACAAACGACTAAAGTCATCCAACCTATATAAATTGAATTTCTTTAAAAGGATATCCTGTGGATTGACCTATGTAATACATACTACGCTTCATACAACTGGACCCAGGGAAAATTTTTAGATATATAAGAACACCAGCTAGCCCTATTCTTGCCGTATACATATATATAGCGCCATTTTGTCATTTAAATCAGGTTTTATAAGTGCTGAATAACATCTGTAAATTTTTTTAAAAAAAATGCATGCTTGCAAAAAAAGGAACTGTTAATTTTGACTTTTACATCTCACTTAAGGAATGGATCATAAGCAACTTGCATCCATAAAGTTACGGGAGGTTGCTAAGCATAAAAAACAACAACAACAACAACCTTACAACAAAAAAACATAATGAGTTGCACAGCGTAAAGCAGAGTGCAACTCTAGCTTTTTTGAGTGCTTGAGCAGCCTCCCAAATGCATCCTAAACTCAATGGATGCATAGCAACTTGATATGATCCATTGATTTTACAACATACATGTATATTATTTATGAAAAAAACTTTTTGCCTTTAGTTTATTCTAGCGCGCATACAATGGCAAAACCATGCGTTGACAGCGTGCATGTGCACAGTGTTTTACCACTAATCAGAGTGCACGTAAGATTGAAACTTTTTGTTTGAAAATAAAATTGATGACAGCGTGCACAAGTGTGCACCATCATGAAATGTTTCATAAAAAGGAACCAATCGTAGTGCGCATAAAAACTTATCTATGTTATAATTATAGTTCTACAGTGGGTATATGTCAGTGCTATAGCTGTGCTGTGCTGAGGAGGCTCAATTACAGTATGTCTGAACCAGCCATCCACATGCTGGTTGCACTTACTTAATGTAAACATGTTTTATTTGACATGTGGTTAAGAGGCCTTTGTTCATCTTCCACTGTTCAGGCATATTAGAGCTGTTTTTTATGTCATGGCTCACAACTTTTTAACTGTACATGTTCTGTTCATGAGCCAAACCGACTTGGATTGTTGCCTTTGAATTTTATTCCTTACAATAATAATACTAAATTCACAAGCCATTTTAAAGGCCATTTTATTTATTTTTCAAATTTTGCAGTACAATGATTGTATGTTTCAAACAACCTGCAATGTTTGCTGCAATAATCATGCAAGTACTTTGACGCCATGATTTGAGACGGAAAAAAAAACTTTTTTGTCAGTTCATCTACTAAAAGTCTAATAAGTCAACTAAGTTAAAATCTGGTACACATCTAATTGATTAATTTACAGTCAATCTATGAACTCATTATAGTACATTGTATTTGTTCTTAACTTATTGAATACAATTTTATTTCTCACTTTCATAGAACTGCCCTTCACCTTGCTGCTGCTACAAATAATGACGAGGTGTGCCGTTTTCTTCTTTCCAACAAAGCTAAGACCAACTTGTGCGATAACCATGGCAGAACACCTCTGATGAAGGTAATGAATTTCAAATATAATATGACTTGCTCATCATTCAAGTCCTTTGGACTTACTACATCTGAGTTGGGTCTCCTTTGGGTCTGACTGAGCAAATAAATTTTTCTGCAGTCTGAATTCAAAGAAAAAAGAAAGCTGCACCAAAAAAGGAAGGCCAAAAGAGAAAATTGAAGCTCAAAAGATGTTGCATTCATAGATTGAAATCAAGTGCATATTATACAAATACCATTTAAATCTGCATTTTACCATTAAAAAAATGTTACATGTATGTTAAAATGTTAATGTCTGCAACACATCCCTTGACAGGGTTTTTCAGTGTTGGTATGTACATATATATGTTATAACTGTTAAGAATCCCAACTGGCTAGGAGACAAACCAGTTGGCCATATACAAAGCATGACATACATGTAAAGCATAAAATAAATTGTATTTTTAGGCAGTGGAGGTACAGTCTCACAGCTGTACTGAGGTTCTCCTCGAGCATGGAGCTGATGCCAATGTTGTTGATGTAATGAATAGTTCTCCACTTCATCTTGGATCAGCCAATGGGGAAATTGAGATTGCCGTGCTGTTGATAGGGAAGGGAGCTAAAGTTAATGCCCAAGACAAGGTATGCTTAATGTTCAAACCACACTTTTCAAAATGAATGTGTGACACACAAATCTCAAAGAGTAGCCAATCAGAGTTACAAAATGATTGCGTGACACACAAATCTCAAACAAAAGAATTGCAAAATGATTGTGTGACATACAAATCTCAAAGAATAGCCAATCAGAAGATTGAATGCCAGGTAAAATTAATGTCAGTGATATTTCAATATTGGGTATGATTAATGATTGGATATCCCAATAAAAAAATCTTTTTACCCAGAATATGTTCAATGACTATGGTGTTTAGGATATACATTGAAATTATATCAACTATTGCAATGCTGCATTTCAGGAGGGTTTTACTCCACTTCATGTAGCATCTTCTCTCGGATATCAGGACTTTGTTGGGTTTCTAATCCATGAAGGAGCTTCTATCAATGCTGTTGATGCACATGGAAGGTACATGTAATTTAATGTTGCTGATGACGATTTGGTGAGGACGGTGATGTTTGACAATAATGATGGTGATGATTTGGTGATAAAATGATGATGATGATGTTGACCAACATGTATAATAATGGTGATGATTCGGTGATAATGATGATGATGATGATGGAGGTGATGCTGGCTAAAAATAATGGTGATGATTTGGTGATAGTGATGATATTGATGATTGATTGGTTGATGATGGTGATGTTGACCTATAATAATGATGATGATTTGGTGATAATGATGATGTTGATGATTGATTGATTGATGATGGTGATGTTGACATATAATAATAATGGTGATGATTTGGTGATAATGATGATGTTGATGATTGATTGATTGATGATGGTGATGTTAATAATGGTGATGATGTTGATGATTGATTGATTGATTGATGATGGTGATGTTAATAATGGTGATGATTTTGATGATTGATTGATTGATTGATGATGGTGATGTTAATAATGGTGATGATGTTGATGATTGATTGATTGATTGATGATGGTGATGTTAATAATGGTGATGATGTTGATGATTGATTGATTGATTGATGATGGTGATGTTAATAATGGTGATGATGTTGATGATTGATTGATTGATGATGGTGATGTTAATAATGATGGTGATGATAATGATTTCATGATATTGGTGATATTAATAAGTTAATTATTGTAGGGCAATGATTATTGATGATGCTGATACAGCAAAAACCGTTTGAGCTTTTAATGTAAGCGTGTGGATCATTTGTTTGGACATTTTTTTTACTCAATTAAATGTGGTGTTTCCAAGGAGATCAGACATTTTTACTCATAAACCAATGAAAAGTCTCTTGTGATGGCTCCGCCCCTAGAAAAAGATACCTATAACTTTAAGATTAATAATGATTTATCGTTCAATAGCGACGAAAGCCAGTTTTTATTTGTCGAAATTGAAAAAGACAAAGTAAACAATTTAGTGGGAGTGTCCTATAAGCCACCCAAAGTGAATATCGATAATTACTCGAATTTATTTACTGAAATCCTTGAAAAAATAAAAAAGAACAACACAAATTGCTTTTTAACCGGTGACTTTAACATCGACCTTCTTAAAAGTGAATCTAACTCTGCTACTAATACTTTTGTCGACTCTCTTCTTTCTTATTCCTTTTTCCCTTTAATTTCAAAACCCACAAGAATTACTGAAAATTCCGCTACGTTGATACTGGATAACATTTACACCAATGCATTCAATCAAGTGGAAAACATTATCCCAGGCATTCTTTATTGTGATATATCGGATCACTTACCAGTTTTCTTAATTCAATACGGCAAAGTACATAAAAAAACTCATGTCAAAATTACTAAACGTACATTTTCTACAAACGGAATAAATCAATTCAAAGAAGACATATCAAAAATAGATTGGTCTCTTATATACAATTCTACGGACCCTAATATCCAATATAGTTATATGACAAATCAAATTAACGTTATGTTTGAAAAACACTTCCCTAAAAAAACAGTTTCAGTTAAATCATCAAGTATTGATAACCCTTGGATTACGAAAGGAATATTAAAATCGATAAAGCGAAAAAATAAACTATACAAAGTAAAACTTAAAAATCCCTCTACTAAAAACATTGAAGCATACCGTAGCTACCGAAACAAATTGAATCATCTTATTAGATTTACAAAAAAAGAATATTATAACACAATGATAAATAAAGCTCATAAAAATTTGAAAGCCACTTGGGAAATAATCAATGAGCTTCTTAACAAAAAAAGAAAAAACAATAAACTCCCTTCCACCATTACTTATAATGGAAAATTATATAACAACACAGATGATATTGCTAATTGCTTTAACAAGTTTTTCACAAATGTAGGACCTACATTAGCCAAAAAATTACCTTCTAGCGATTTCTCAATTGATCATTGGCTGAGGAAAGAGTCAAATGAAGAACTGTATTTTCAACATATTTCTCCTTTCAAAGTGTTAGACCTCTTATATAGTCTTGATAGTACAAAATCTACAGGTCATAATGACATTCCTGTCAAACATTTATTAATGATTGCAGAGTCAATATATATGCCTTTAAGTCACATATTTAACACCTCCATAATGACTAGTTCATTTCCTGAACAGATGAAAATTGCTAAAGTTATTCCCCTTTTTAAAGGTGGTAATCATGAAGATATAACAAACTATAGGCCAATTTCCCTTCTTCCTACACTTTCAAAAATTTTCGAAAAAATAGTTTGCGAAATGTTAACTGAACACTTAGAATCGAATCAATTGTTATACGATTATCAATTTGGTTTTAGAAAAAAACGCAATACTTCTTTTGCAATTCTTGATTTTGTCAATAAAATCGTAGATGCTATAGACAAAGGTAACCCGTCTTTAGGTGTCTTTTTGAACCTATCTAAGGCTTTCGACTCAATCGATCACGACATTCTTTTACATAAACCTCCCTACTACGGAATTAGCAATGAAGCAAAAGTTTGGTTTAAAAGTTATTTGACGAATAGAAGACAGTATGTCTCAATTGGCGAATCTAAATCGGACCTTTACAATATTAGTCATGGGGTCCCTCAAGGATCCATCTTAGGACCAATTCTGTTTCTGATATTTATAAATGACGCCAAATATGCTACAAAACTAGTCCACTTAGTTCTTTATGCAGACGACATGAACTTGTTTTATAATCATAAAAGTCTTGCTCAAGCTGTCAACGTTATGAACAATGAACTATTTTTACTTCAACAATGGCTCTTGGCCAACAAACTGACCATAAATATCTCGAAAACGAAGTTTATATTATTCAGCTCTAAACAAAAACGTCAATTCATTGACCACCAATGTTTATTAAAGATCATGAATCAATCAATTACAAAAACCCACGAAATCAAATTTCTAGGAATCATTATAGATGAACATCTTACTTGGGATGTGCATATAGACTTTCTATCGCGAAAAATTGCCAAATCTATTGGTATCTTATATAAAGTTAGACATTTCTTAAACACTGATATTCTAAAAAGTCTTTACTATAGCTTATTATACTCCTATATATCCTATTCCACTTTTGTATGGGGAAGTAATTATAAAACCAAATTAAAACGGATTCATATTCTCCAAAAACGTGCTCTTCGGGTTATCAATTTTGCCGATAGAAAAGCCCCGAGTAGACCATTATTTCAAAGGCTAGATATCTTAAATATTTTCGAAATCGTGAAACTTCAACTCGGAGAATTAGTTTTTAATTATCTTAACGGCTGTCTACCAAGTGCTTTTAAGTCCTACTTCACCGACCTTTCTGATATACATAATTATAACACGCGCTCTAAGTCAAACAAAAACCTGTACTTACCAAAAATAAAGTTGAACTATGGCAAATTTGGCGTTAAATACGCCGCGGCTAAAATCTGGAATGAAATTCCTCTTCGCATTAAACAACACCAAAGTTTAAAGAATTTTCGGGATGCTTATAAACAGCACTTGATTAGTGAATAAACAACTAGCTTTTTTATCATCTTGATACATTCATTCTTTCACCTTAACACCTTCATAAACTTTACGACGTTTATTCAAATTAATCAAGATATTTATGTAATCGTTATCTCTGGCTCATATTTCAACTTCATTTCAATATTTTAAATTTATTTGTAAAGGTTGCAAGAGCTTAGATTAACCTTCTAGGTTGTTCTCTTGCAACCTCCACAATATGTTTCTCTTATATATATTTTCAATTTTTGTAAAATGTTTTTGTTGTGGAAAATAAAACCTTTGAACCTTCGAACCTAGAAACGTTTGACATCTCACATTATAACGGAAGATTTAAATTGCCTAAAGAAACCATCAAAATGTTCTCATTAAACGCTCAAACGGTTTTTGCTGTATGTGATGAGTTTGGCATTTCAGTTGTACTAATGATAATAATAATATGAAGTTGATGATGGTGGTGATTTATTTGTCAGTACACTATTAATTAAATTAAATTAATTATATGATTTAATTCAAATTTTAATTAGTAGAAAGTGATGTACATGACTGTAATCAATTATCTTTGTTTGTAGGACATCATTAATGACTGCTGCCAGTGAAGGCCATATTGGCATTGTCAAACTACTCCTGCAGAATAATGCCAATACTGAGCTAAGGGACAGTCAGGGCTGGAAGGCTTCTGATCATGCTATTATTCAGGGACACCACAGGTAACCCACAAATAAATTAGTAAGCAATGTTCGTGGTACTTCAATCTTGTTTAATTTATATTTCGAAAAGAAGTTCATTTCATTATTTTATTTAATATTCTTTCATTTATCTATTCTTGCATCCATTTATTCCTTTTTTTACCCTTTCATCCAGTCTTCCATTCATTTACTCATTGATATAGTTATTTCTTTATGGATTACATATTATGTGTCTTTTCTTTTAGTTGCTCTAATATCATAGAAGAACATGAGGAAAAACTAGAAGCTCAGCAGCGTCAAGCCCAAGCAAGCAAGCCAGGCCGTAAATCCACCAACAATAATAACTTATCAGGTCTTGGTGGTGGTGATTTAGAGTTTAGTTTTGGAGGTCCGGCCCTAGACATTGGTAAGATCATAATAGCAGTTTAAAAGTGATATCGTTAAGGCTGATTTTCACAGTCTGATTTGTCGGGTTCGATTTGTAGTATACGACTAGTCATGAGGCTCAAAACCTATAACTATGTGCGTATTTATGTGCGACTAGTTTTAGCAGTAATTACGACTCTCCTATACTACAAATGTGTAAATCAGGCTATAGAAAGCAATGAATTTGTTTGAATTTATTTGCGTGAGTATTTTCTTAAACAATTCAAACCTTTACTGCAGTTTTTACTTCATTTTAATACTTGCTTAATAATTGCTTTGTTTTTGTCTGCTGGTATTAGGTGCAGAAAGTCAGTCTGAAAGGGAACAGGATACTGCTAGCCAGTAAGTATTGCTGGCTGATCATTTGCCTGACTTATCGATGGATGGATGAACTAATGGATTGGTTAAACCGGGAACTTCTTATAATCCCATACATCTCCGTTTTTTATTTGCAGTGACTCCGTCGATGAGAACTCATGGAATTCATCTGGGGGTGAAGATATTTTTGAGGTTTCAAAAAAGGTGAACAATTTTTCCTACTCCTGTCTCTAAACTTCTTATCTCAATTTTTTTTTATTTAAGGAGCTGTCACTTGGGCGCGATTTAATTTTGGTGCGTGTCTCATGAAAGTATTGCGCAGATTGTCTTGAATGTTTCACGTGCTAAGCAAACAAAGATATTTCCGTTTTCTACAAAATCAAACCTATGAACTCTTATCTTTTTTTTCTCGTTAATCAAAAAAAAAGCAACAACAACAACAACAACAAAAAACTACAATCAAACAAGCAAAAAAAATAAATAAAAAAAAAAAAAAAAAAAAAACAAACAAACAAACAAACAAACAAGCAAACAAACAAAAAGACTAGCAACTAACATGGGCTCACTCTCCATGACAAAGTTTGTCGGTTTGGGAAAGGCGTGTTTATACGAAGTCCGAAAGCAGTTTGTTGAAGGTCGGAGTCTTGATAGCATCTAACACAGTCATTCTTAGGCTCATCACAAAATTTCTCTTTATCCTAAGAATGCCTGTGTTAGTGGCTAGAGTTTTGATTGACTGCAGCAAAAACACCAAATGAGGATAACTAGCATTCAAGTGTTTGAGTTCTAAGAAAAGCAACCACAGTATACGTGAGCTATAGTTACAAGGCATTCCCAATTTTTCCAAGCAAGGTACATGTATAGATGTACTTTACTGTGGCAAATTGGTAGTCTACCCAGATGAGTAGAGTAATAGTTGTCCTCCATATTTTCAGCCTGCCAAGCCTAGTCTTCTTGCTGCTCTTAAACCAGTTACTCGAGCAGAATCAGATTTATCAGCACACAGTCAAAGATGTAAGTATAGCCATGTTATATATATAAAAAAAACATATCAAATAAACATACAAAAACCAAAAAAAAGCAGTTTTGCTACACAATGATGGTTATTTCTAATATATTGATATTTGTCTTTCGCTGTTTTACGCAGCAAGTCGTATTCCTGTACGAACAGAGAGCACTAGATCGAACACTAGTCAAGGTGGGTATTTCATAACCTGTTTACGATCACCTACTCCTCCTCGGGGGGCAGATCCAAGGGTGGTGAATTGGACCTCTTCTTTCCTCCCCCCCCCTAGAGGTTCTTATTGTTTCACATTTTATTTTTTGTGCGTGAAAGCTTATAGAGTCGTATTTTTAGACGCCAAATAGTCTATTTTTGATATTTCATGTGCATCGAAATTGAATCGAGCCCCCTGTTTGGGTCTATTTAAAATAAATAAACCCAAATTCAACGCCTCACCCATGTGAAAAGCGTAAATAATGGTATCAGTAAAAAAAAACCTTGGCTTAGCACTTTGTTATTCCTCTGCAATAGTCAGCAACCAAACCAGCCCTGACAAGACTACCTCACGAATACCAGTACCTACCACAGGAACCCCAAAGAAACAGGAACATCAAACAAGTTCTGCGCATTCCACTCCGACAAACAGTCCTCCAAGGACACCGATGCTTGGAAAAGCCACTCCCGTTAAAGGTGGGCAGACAGTATCCGACGATGAAGAGACACCTAATAAGGTTTGTCACCTTGATACCTATCTTTTCTATTTTTCAGATTTGTTAACTGTTATTGAGCTACATGCAGCGCTACCTGATGATTTTTTTCGCATTTCATATTTTTTTTTATATTATATTGTTTTGTATGCAAATTGAACTAAACCCTGCACACCAATATGAAAATGTCAAAATGTCTAAAAAAAAACGTCTATTTAGGTGTTAAGGATTGCGGGATTTGCTTTAGAAACTTTCCGAGAAAAGCTGTGTAAAGCCCCGTGCACACGAGCAATTTTTGCTGCGATTTTTAGGTCGATTTTCATATTATGTGGAGAATATCTTACGAACCTTAAATTAAATCGAATATATTAAATACAAACTCTTTCTTTATCACTTGAACATCTTTTGTATTCCTAGATCAGATGGCTTTACCATTTTTAAATCCCATCGCCGTCAAAATCGCAGCAAAAATCGCTGGTGTGACCCGGGCTTAAGAAATTGCGTTTTCGCATTTACATATTAGAAATAAAAGACATATATTTAGTAATAAGCCTGTAAACAAGAATGAACATTTAAATCTTCAGGATGAACGAACGCCCACTAAAGGGGCACAGACACCCACTAAAGAAGGACAGACTTCCATTAGGGGTGGTAATACACCTACTCTTGGTACTCCTACTGCAGAAAGGGCGAATACCAAACTACATGCGCCAGGTAATGCTTCGCCCGCAAGGCTGTCTGTTGATGGTCAGCAGTCCTTACCATGGGAATCTATAGGAGAAATTTCTGATGACGAATCACAGGTAAGTATAACATGATGCTGATGATAATGATGTAGATGAAGATGATGGCGATTATGATGATGGCGATGATCATGATCATGATGATGGGGGTGATGATGATGGCGATGATGATGATGGCGATGATAATGATGATCATGATGATGTGGGTGATGGTGATGATGATTGTGATGGTGGTAATGATGATTATTATGATGAAAATGAAGACAATGTCAATCATGCATAATGTAGGCTGTTTTAGTAATTATGAGATGATGACGGTCAAGATGACGGTTGTGGTATTGTTACAAACAGTGTAACTTGCGCTAATTAATAATAATTACTAATAATTAACCTTATTAAGTCAACAAATATTCCATTATCAAACTGATTTATTTAGATGTTGTGTACGAAATAAATGACAAATGTACGACATATAGATAATCATCATAATAGTGTTTATTAAAAAAAAGAACTCTTAGCAAAACGTGATATTTGCGTATATCATACAATATACGTATAAAAATAATACTTGGAAAACTATTTACCCACATAAAAATCACATACGCTTAAAAAGACAACGATTGATGAATCATATATTTTAAAGCGTTCAGTAACAGGCCTTTAGTATTGTTTCACAGAAATCAAAAGCTAACAGACAGTATTATTTAATTCACTAGATAACAGAGTCGGATGCATCCGAGAAGATGGCTGCGCTACTTTCAGGAAAGGGGAAGGTCCATTCTAAGGTAGTCAAATATATTAGATGCAAAGAACAAATGTTTTTTTCTATAATCATGGGAAAACTACTTGCTTTTAATGCACGTTGAAACATTTGCACAAATTGTTCGTGATTATTTGAGCGCACATTTTACTATGTAGATCCCCAATTTGTTTCAATGTCGATGTTATTGTCCGAGCTAGTGTGAGAATGATCTGTTTTGCATTCTTTTACCAGGAAAGTGAAAAACCTAAAGGCAGCATATTTATGACAGGTAAGCGAAAAATATTTAATGTTTGGGTGGATGTCGCCAATTAAAATGGGAAAATCTCTAGAAAAAAAAAAAAAACACACACACACACACAAAAAAAAACACACACACACACACAAAAAACAACAACAACAACAAACAAACAAAAAACTTTACCAACTACAGAACTTATTCAACTTATTTTGATGACATCTTGACTGAGACCAGCACTTCCGGGAATAGCGGAGCATGAAACTTTTATCTTCACAAGTGTTAAAGGAACGACTTTTCCCCGGACCTCGGGCACAAAATCTCACCATTAAAGGGATTTTTTTTACAGTATTTTGTTTTGTACTAAAGCTGCGTTAATCTCTCCGATGACGTTAAAACAGCATTAAAATTGTATTTTATTTATTTAACAATTTGCCAAATGCAGGTAAATTTATAAATAGACAAAATAAACAGGACAACAAGATAAATTAACTCCGGCTATGGACCATTAAAATCCTTACCTTCCCTGGGGTCGGGGGAATATAGTTTTATGCAATTGTCTGATGTATTATAGCTAACAATTCCCCTCCGATTTTGGAACAGAACCCGATGATAAGGAAAGTGACCTGAATGTAACATTTTTATGCAATTGTCAGATGTATGATAGCTAACCATTCCCCTTCGATTTTGGAACAGAACCCGATGATAAGGAAAGTGACCTGAATGTAACGTTCAGTGATGATGAGAATTCCGTAGAGTTACCTATAGATGATGACAATGATGACAATGATGATATCTTGAACGCGTTAACTAAGAGCGAACCCAAAACTGCATCGAGTCCTGTCAAACAACCTACTGTACCAAAACTGACGAAAAACGAAATTGAAAAGGAAGAAGAAAAAGGTAGAAGTTGACGGACTATTAGAAAAGTGAAGGGGGAGGGGGGATACAAACACGGTTTGAAAATGAAGGGATTGACCCAAGGGAAAAAACTTGCATCATAGGCAAGCTGAAAAAAAGTATGCAAGCTTGAAACTTCCCATCTCCCCTCCCCTACACTTTTCTAACGGTCCATCCTTTAGTATAGGCCTCATAACTGTTACTATTGCTGGGTCTCGGCGTTTTGGTTAGGAGAAAGAATGGGAGATTCTAGTCACTAGTATCTTATGGCCGTCTGGTAGTCAATGCAACCTTTACAATCTCTCCATCCATGTTGTCCTTCCAACTATCCTCTGTTCATCCATTCATATCTATTCAATACTTCCCTGACCTTTTTTTTTCTTTACTACAGATTCTGTACCTAAGCTGGATTTAGGAAGCTCCGTGAGCTCCGTTTCTGACCCAGATGTTAGTGGTGCGTCTGATTGCAAACAAAAGAAAAAGACGAAGAAACCGGGCGATAGCATCATGTCAGAAGGTATAAATTATCTGTATGTATAAATGAATGGATGAATAAATGGATGAATGAATTAATGAATGGATGGATCAATAAATGGATGAATGGATGAATAAATGAATGAATAGATATGTGAATAAATGGATGAATGAATAGATGGATGGATAAATTGATGAATGGATAAATAAATGGATGGATGGATGAATGGATGAATGAATGATTGAATGAATGAAAAAATGAATGGATGAATAAATTGATGATTGAATTAATGAATGGGTGAGTGAATGAATGGATGGATGAATTGATGGACATGGATGTATGGATGGATGATTGAATAAATTAATGGATGAATGAATGAGTGAATGGATGAGAATGAATGAATTTATGAATGGATGGATTAATTGATGGATGGATGATTGGATGAATGAATGGATAGATGAAGGAATGAGAATGGATGGATGGATGAATGGATAGATGCATGAAGGAATGGATGGATGGATTGATGGATGCATGGATGGAATGGAATGGAATGGAAAACTTTATTTAAACACGGAATATTCTATCAAAATATCAACTTTGCTCTACCTAGAAGCCGTGTGAAATTACAATAATAAAATCTACTTTATAAAATTAGTTACAATAAGTATGGGAATCAAATGAACAGCCTAAATATAATGTGCTAGAAGTACAAGTATATGAGTCGTGACTACTTAAATAGGGTCTAAGGGTTTCTGAACTGAGAAACATCGACTTTGAAAGAAAGAAAAGTGAAAAACAAAAAAAAGATGTGCATCAAAGGGGTCTTCGCCAGCTAGACCCAATTTAAGTTTTCACGACTCATATACTACTGTGTTAACTACTTTAGGACGGAGATGTCAAGCACATTAAGCTTTGATTTGAATTTGGACAAATCTGCTTCCGCCTTCAGCATGTTTGGGAGTTTGTTCAATGGATGTATGTATGGATGGATGGATGGATGGATGAATGAATAAATGGATGAATGGATGAGTGAATGAATGAATGAATGATTAATATATTATAATTAAGTGGATGGTTGGATGATTTAGCCAACTTGTTTATCATAATTCGCTATTCATATTTTTCCTAAATCATCATGACTATGTTATTGATTCTCGTAATGTTGGTCTTTATGGCGTTCAATTTCCGCCAAAATTCGACTTGCTCAATTCAACATTGTACTTCTTCTATTCGACCTTTTTTTATAATCGGACATTCAACTTTGTTGTTTCAAGAATCCAACATCCTATGCTTCATAGTCCGACTTGCAAGTTTTCTAAATATTGTCGATGTTTCTGCAATCGAACTTTGTACTTTAACGAATTCAACATTCAACTTTCTCGCAATCGAACATCCTTCCGCATGCCACTTTCGTCCAGTCAACGCGGGCTCAGAAAATACCAATTCCAACACTGTTGGGTAGGGGGACGGGAGAAAAAGGTAACTTTCCGTACCCCCGATGGATAGCTGTGGAACTCAAAGTCACATAAACCCTCCCCCAAAGCAACATTTTTTTGTCTTGTTCCACGTGATCTAGAAAAACAAGATGGCTGCACGGTGATTTCTTAATTCCCGTCAAAATTGTAGCTGGTAAGTATTTTTTTCTTTCTTTTTCTAAATAATCATTTCTATGATAAGCACGTGCTTTTCATGGTCAACTTTTGCTGTACATTCAGTACATTTTACGATCGCAATTAACAGCTACATTCACTATTTCACTAGAAAAACTCACCTTCAGTCTTTGGTTTTTCTCGCTGTAATGTCGAAAGGCGATCTGCCACTTTCAGAAGGGCAGATCTGACCTCGTTTAAGTCATCATCGGCAATGTTTCAATTCTCCGTAAGTGCAGCTTCCGACCCGAGGGAATGATCACGTGTTTTTGGATAAGACAAAAAAATGTTGCTTTGGAGGAGGGTTTATGTGACTTTGAGTTCCACAGCTATCCATCGGGGGTACGGAAAGTTACCTTTTTCTCCCGTCCCACTACCCAACAGTGTTGGAATTGGTATTTTCTGAGCCCGCGTTGACTGGACTAAAGTGGCATGCGGAAGGATGTTCGATTGCGAGAAAGTTGAATGTTGAATTCGTTAAAGTACAAAGTTCGATTGCAGAAACATCAACAATATTTAGAAAACTTGCAAGTCGGACTATGAAGCATAGGATGTTGGATTCTTGAAACAACAAAGTTGAATGTCCGATTATAAAAAAAGGTCGAATAGAAGAAGTACAATATTGAATTGAGCAAGTCGAATTTTGGCGGAAATTGAACGCCATAGGTCTTGACTAACGTAGAGTTTTTGACTTTTATTTTGTAGATTCAGAATGGGACACATCTGACGTAAGTATAATCATCAATGCTTGCAGCTCGCTCGTTTTTTCTTCAATAGTACTGTTTTACTACCTTTCTTGGGTTGCACGTTACGTCATAGCCACCATGTTGGATGACGACTTAACAAAGCATTCCTCATCAGTTACTCATCACATAAAAAAATGATCTTATATTTAAACAAAAACCTGTCTTCACTATTTATGTCCGGATTATTTTTTGTTTGGTTTGATGCAGGATGACATTCTTCCATCCGATGACCCAGGAACTGGAGGAAGCAGTCTGTTTGGCACTGGCAAACGAACAACGCCACTACCAACAAAATCAAGCAGCAAGCAAATCGACACCAAAGCGTCCAAGAACGTAAAACCATCTATGGACATCCAAGACAGTGAATCTGAAGCAACAGAAACTGAGAGCGAATGGGAGCAAGAGGCAGCTAAGAAAAAGAAACTTTCAGCAAAGTCAAAAGAGGCTGAAAGGGATAAAGAAGAAGAAAGGTTGAAGCAATGGCAAGCGGAGAAGTCCGCTAAGGAAGAGGCATTGGCCATGGAGATTCAAAAAGAACTTGAAATGGAAATGGAGATGGAGAGATTGGAAAAGGAATCGGAGGAAAAGAGAGCCGAAGATGGAAGAGAGGAAAGAAGACGCACAGAGGAAAGAGGAGAAAGGCAAGAACGAGAACGAGAAGAAAGAGAAAGACTGGAAGATGAGAAGCGACAGCTTGAAGAAAGAGAAAGAAGACAAGAAGAACTGCGGCGGCTCGAAGAAGAGAAAGAACGAATCAGGCAAGAACAGCAAGAGAAAATACTGCGAGAAAAATCAGAGCGAGAAAGAGTCGAAGAAGCTTTGAGAACGTTGGAAAGGGAGAAAGACGAAGAACGACGACGAATTGAACGCGAGAAGGAAGAAGAACTCGAACGGCAGATGAAACTGAAAGAAGAACAAATGATGCGACTGCAGAAGGAACGCGATGAAGAAAGACAGCGGCGCGAAAAAGAGGAAAGAAGACTTCGGCTTGAAAACGAGAAAGAATTACAACGAATACAGTTGGAGAAAGAAAAAGAACTTGAACGACAAATGAAGGAAAAGGAAGAAGAGATGGAACTACAAAGAAAAGCTTACGAAGAGCGGCTTGATCGAGAACGGCGTCTTCTGGAAGACAGAGAAGCTGAAGAAGCGAGACGACGCAAGGAAGAAATGCTTCGACATGAAGAACTTGAAAGACAACGCCAGCAGGAAATATTGGAAAAGCAGAGGAAGGCTAAGGAAGAAGAGGATAACTTGTTAGAAGCGTATCGCAAGAAGCAAGAGGAATTGGTAGAACAGGAGCGACGTTTTGAGGAAGAAATGGCGAGAAGAGAACGAGAGCTTGAGGAGAAGATGAAGATGAAAGAGCTGGGGAAACAGCGGCCGGTAGTTGAAGAACAACTGTTTGCTTCACAACAACAGCAGGTACATGCAACGGTGAGTTGGGTATATCAAATTTACGATTGTTATTATCATAATAATCATTATCGTCATCAAGCATCGTCATTATCTTCATCATGATCATCGTTATCATCACCAACATCAACATAATTGTGATCATCAGCTAAATCCTGCTTAGCGGCTATTAGGAAGGGGGAGGGAAGGGGTTTTGGGACAAGGATCTGGATGGGTCGTGGGTCCTTGTCCCCAAACCTTGCACAACCACTATCATCTCTGTAATTGCAACCATGTATTGATAATTTGCTATTTTCGAAAAATCGACATCGACATAGTCCAGGCACTGTAGTATTTCTGTCATTACTTTATCGTTCAATGAAAGTAGATATATGGTCTTGTTACTAAAGTTGAAGCTGGTCGTTCATAAGTTTAGCTTAAATAAACTCGACACATTTAGGTAAAATTTGTAACGACGCTTCTATTAGGTATGCTGCAAGCACACTTTACCACCAATAAACATTTTCAGCTAGCCAATAATTTTTTTTTGGAAACCCAACCTCAAAATTCCCATATTCCCCCTAGTTTGCTCTGCCAAAAGATTTTAGAATATAGTTCCAGCCACTGCTTTTGAAACTGGTCATTAACAAGTTCTGCTTAAACCTTTAATATAAATTAAAATTTGGGTAAAATAGTTAATGCAATTTTTATTCTCACTAAACATTTCCAAATGACCAATAAATACTTGAAAACGCAACGGCGGTATTCCCACAACCCAATAGTTTTCTCTGCCGAAAGAATTTAGAATACAATTTTCGCCACTCCATTTGAAACTGACCAATGTAAGTTTGACAAATTTAGGTAAAATAGATAATGTCATTTTTATTCGATATGATGAATGCATGTATACTTTATTACTAAACATTTTTAAGTGACCATAACCTCATGGTTTACTCTGTAGAAAGGTTTGGAATAAAGTTTTTTTTTTACTTTTGATCACTGTTATATTTGTTTATCGTGACGGCCCAACGCGTCAATGACCAAGCCATTATCATATCGTGTATTTACTTTGAGATTAGTGAATCGCGTCGATACGATATCTGCTGTGGTACATCGTGGAAAAGTTTCAGAACCAATTTTAGTTCCAACAGAGCTT
This sequence comes from Diadumene lineata, assembly GCA_918843875.1. NCBI lineage: Eukaryota > Metazoa > Cnidaria > Anthozoa > Actiniaria > Diadumenidae > Diadumene > Diadumene lineata. The sequence goes on from OU974077.1 coordinate 6,433,000, forward strand.
ATAGCAAAATGCTGGGAGCTCTACCATATTGTGACTCTGATTATCAAGACATAGTAGATATCATAAAAGTAAGTAAGAATAGATAGAAGTGGAAAGAATTCTACTTAGACCATTTTAAGAGCTGAACAACAAACTCTTGAACTAAACAAGAGGTAAATTTTGTCGCTCGTTTGTACTTCATGTGAAACGAAATAACGTATAAAACCCGACCTGGCATTCGTTCGGATTTTCCAAGCGATAGCTTGTATAACAAGTTAATTGGTGAAATGGATAAAGTACAATAAGCAAAATGAAATTTGTCTGGATGTGATATTTGGCCATTGTCGGGAATATTTGGAGGACAATGGAATATGACATCCACGGTTTCATATCTTTAAAACATCCTAGAAATTGTAGTTATTGTAGCAGTGAAAAATATTATGAATTTTAATTATATTTAAAAAAAACTCAACGATGGAACTCTTGAAGTAAACTAGAATTAACAATGAATGGTCATTGACTTTTGCAAACGTTTGTCAGTAATAACGCTTTACGGTGTTTTATATATCTCGTCAAAAATCCTCAAAGGTGTAGTGGGTAAAATAAAGATCTTTTTTTGCAAAATAGACTCCGTGGCTGTCGTTTTTTGGGAAGCACTGTGTGACAAACTTTAAAAACGATTGCGAGTGAGTGTATTTGCAAAAGTAGGCTATCTATTTAACAGAAAAGACATTTAGCTGAAAATTTGCAAACACTTGAAACTCTTTGCGATGCAAATTAGCTTTGCGCATGACTTTTTGGTATCATTGTCGTTTTGTAAACTTGCATGTTTGTTTGTTTTTAACCCATTTTTTATTTATTTATTTATTTATTTATTTATTTATTTATTTATTTATTTATTTATTTATTTATTTATTTATTTGTTTGTTTGTTTATTTATTTATTTATTTATTTATTTATTTATTTATCTATTTATTTATTTATTTATTTATTTATTTATTATTTGCATGAATAGTGGTTCGTTTTCGTATTTATATGGATTTTCTGTCTAAGGCATCAGGAAAGTCCATTGCGTACCGAATATTTTACCGATCTTTGAAAAGCTTTACAAGATATATATTTTTAGAAATATCGGACAGATATTTAGCGAGCTGTTAAATTTATACTCTAACAGCAGTATATCCTGATACCTTAATTATCTGACTGTTCTCCAATAGGATTGTTAATTGTTGTTTAATGCTAAAAATTCTAATATCCCAACAACGTGATAATTACACTCGAACCGTGAACACTGTGTGCTTTTTTGACACTTTTTTGATGTGCATCCTTTGAGTAAATCGATTTGAAAACATTTTCATTTGTATAACTCTGTGCATTTGAGTTCAGGCCTACTTTTGTTTAGAGGATGTGAAGCAGTAGAAAGCTCAGAAAATAAAAAAAGCTAAATAAAGACAAGTGTTCATGGTTCGAGTGTCCTCACTGTAACTCTATCAACAGAAAATACCAAAGTCAATACCAATTGTCTTTGTTTATCGTTAACTATATCAATATCAGTTGTACATCTCTATTGTGTAATAACACAGTTATATAGCTTTATCATGCTATTGCATTAATTGATAATTTACCATGAATTAAATGTATGGAGACGTGGTGGAGGAGTTGTACAACGTAGAACGATAGGTCGACGTTTGGTGACTATGGCGTGCGACAAATCGCACCGTGCCTGAAAAATAATTTGAAATTTGTAAAAAAAAAAAAAAAAAAAAAAACACAAAAAAACACAAAAAAAAAAACACACAAATAAAAACACAAAAAAAAAAAAAAAAAAAAAAAAAAACAACAAAAAAAACAACAACAATACAAACTAAGCATTTGTCTGTTTCTAATTACAGGAGATCAATGACCTAAGTGCTTTTATAAAAACACAAGATGACACCATCACCAAAGAAAAGGCAGACTTAGAAACTTCTCTCAGCCAGCGCGAACAGAATTCACTGAAAGAGAAGTCAGCAATTCTAGCTCTGAAGAATGACGAAGAGCAATTAAAACAACGCCACGGCCAGCTGAAAAGCAAGAGTCTACAGGATTTGGCAACTTCCGATGAAGAAGCAGAGCTTGAGAAGTTGGGCGAGTCGATGAGATGGAAGAAAGCACAACGCGAGATGTTAGAAGAGGAACAAAAAGCGCATCAGGATCTTACTGACCAGCATGCTCTCGAAGTGAAAATAGGTAAGGATTTTTTTCCCTTTCTATTTTCACATTTCCTTTTATTTCTCTTTTTTCTCATTTTCTTTTTTTTTTCTTTTTTTTTTTTTGTTGTCTACTTTAGTTTTTGTTCTTTATTTCCGCTTCATTCTCTCAGTTTTTGCGGCTGCGTTGTGTGACAATGAAATTGAATTGTCCTCTCCCCACCCCTACTGCGTCACCTTTGTGCTGTTTACTCTATTCACGAGTCAATGATCATGGCGTCGCTTTCCATAGAAACGTCTCGTGTCTTTTAGTCTGACCAGAAAAATCACTCTTGCAAGCTCCATTGCAGCTACCTCGTCTGAACCCATAGTTTTCAAATCAAAAGTCCAAACTTCAATTTATGTGGAAAAGGTTTTTCACTGAAAAAATTCTGAAAAATTTCGTCGAAAAATTGCGGTGTAGAAGAGGTAGTTAGTTTTTTTTGGTGTTGATTACTTTGCCTTTGTTCGCCTAAAGTACCGTGTAAATATTACAACTACTTGTTGTTATTCGGGGAAGTTATGGATTTTCGACTTCAAATACAGACTGCAACCATGTTCAGGTATATATTCTGTCGTTTTTAAGCTGGTATTGAGTTGTATTGAATCGATATTGAACCGTCGCATTTTTTATTAATGTTACTTATAAAATACCGTATCAATTTTCTAGTGTCGGACATTTTGTTCTCACTGTATTTTTTAGTTATTTCTTTTTTTTGTCTTTTGAATATAAATGCACTGACATCGCTTGCTTGATTTAGGACTATATTTTGGACTGTTTTGAATGTAAAATCAGTGTGTGTCGCTATTTGATTTAGTTAATATGTAGTTCCGAAAAAGTCTAACTTTTTTTAATTGAATACACCTGGAAAACAAATTTATTGAGATTTCGTGTATAAAATATTAACCGTTCGCATATGTGGTTTTTAAAATTGCATAAAGTCGTCAGTGAAATTGCTTTGTTAAATTATGAAATCGGATTTCCACTTTTCGTAGATAATTTTATTGATCCATTAGTTAAAAAAAAAAAAAAAAAAAAAACATCGTTTTCGCCAGCTCGTTAAGATTTACCTAATCAATTCATTTGCGCGAATTTCGGAATGATTTTTCACTTTTTTTTTTTTTTTTCACTATATAAATGACACTGGATTATGTAATATGTCAGATTTGCTGAATTTGAGAAATTCTTCATTTTATTTATATCAACATTTTTTACAGCATTAAATTTTAATTTTGTTCTTCTTTTAAACTCTTTTTTTTTTTGATGCATTCATGGTTAATTTGTGTTTTTTTTTTTCTCTTTTTTTTTTAATTGCCTATCCCTTATGTCTCAGTTTATATCATAATTGAGCTTTATATTTTATATGCTTTTTATGATATCGTTCGAGCTTTTCTCTCATTAACTTAACGACAACCACCATGACTACATTCTATTGACTAAATCGTTTTACATTTTGAGTTTGTTTGATTTTTTAAGTGTTAAAGTGAATCGTTGAAAATCCTTTGAAGTCAAAAGTAAGCAAACTTCCGTAAAAGCACGATCATTAAAAAGCAATATCTGATGTTAATTCAATATGTCATTCATTCCTTCATTTGCTGTTATTAATTTTTTTCATCATTAGTTTCTTCGTTATATATCGTCTACTATTTGGTTGCTTTCTAACTTCACCATCTGCCAAATTAAATTCGCCTGTTTTTCTCCAATGCCTCGGGCAAGCTTTTAGGAAAATTAACAAACTTTGTAATTACAATGCTCATTTAACGCTTATAAACACAATATGTCACTGATTTTGCGAAGACAACCCTTCCATTGAAAAGCACGTACGTAGAAAAGCGTTTGCTGGAGAAGAGAGGTAACGAGAAGTCCGTTTTCCATATGATAGCTGTGATCACTAGAAAATATAATTTTCATGAATCCTAGCTTAAGAGGAGAGCAAAGAGACCATATGATCGCAGCGATCTTTAAAAAAAACTCACTCGCTCAACTCGATCTATCCTCGAGACAGAATGTACATGTATTTATAGACAGAAATATATTCATTTATATATTTATTTCTGTATCATTAATTTTAGTTATTTATTATTTTGTTTATTTGTTTATTTATATTATTTATTTATAGTTTTTTTTGTTTGTTTTACGTTATTTATTTATTTATTTATTTGCTTATTCATTTATTTATTTATTTGTTTATTTATTTATTTTTATTTGTTTGTTTATTTATTTATTTATTTATTTATTTATTTATTTATTTATTTATTTATTTATTTATTTATTTATTTATTTATTTATTTATTTATTTATTTATTTATTTATTTATTTATTTATTTATTTATTTTATTTATTTATTTATTTATTCAACATCTTAAGTGTGAGAATACCCTTCGCCGGGATGCTCATCTCTCGCAAAATTATTTCACAAACTACACTTAGTTCCACACAACAAAAAAGTATACACACAATTTGTCTGAAGAAATGTTTGAAATTTGTTCGTTTGTTTACAGAAATGGAAAAACGGCAGCTCCAAGACCTTGAGACACGTAAAGATATTTTAGATCGCCAAGTTGGTGCCAAATTGACTGAACTGGCAAACAGAAAGCGAAGAGACGAACTCGAAGAAAAGTCAAGACAGCTTATGCAAGAACGAGAACAACTGAACGCTTCGTTTGAGGCTGCCAAGCGACGCAGCGCTATGATAGAGCTCGATTCATCACCAGCAAGTCTAAGCCATGAAGGCGATGACAGTAAAAGGTAATATAACGTAGAAAATGCCAATGGACGCGATTCAGCTTCGTCCGCATGCCACTCATGTCTTTTTCTCGATTATGGGTTTCCTGTGGAGTGGAAGTATTCCCTTATTGAAAGAAATTCATTGGTTTTCAACCGTTTCCAGGAGAGTGAGTAGAACAAAAGGGTCCACCAGTCATGGTGGTGATTTTCTTTTGAAAAGTCATCGCTGCCATGTATTTTGTTTAAATTGTCCCCTTGGAATGGGTGAAAGCCATTTATTAGACGTGAAGTAAGGGGAGCTAAAAGTTGCCTTATATGAATAAGGTTATATGCAATTCTCATTATATTGAAATAATGGTATTTGTCTTTCCTTTATTCGTGTTGTTGATAAGCTTACGTCACAGTTGTCTGACGGTGCGCTATTTCAAATCTTTTCAGTTTTAATATATTTGGGTTATTTTTCTGGAATGTCAATGAGTTCATGGGGTCGCAGCTATCTGCTGTAACCTGTTTGTCTTTTCATAGTTAATAGTCTTTTTAAAACAAGAAACATCAAAAATAATTTAGAAAACAGCAGTTTGCCATTGAACTAATTTGACGGTACTCAATTTGTTCTTGTTGTATTTTTTTAGGGAAAGCTTCGATGATGAAGGAAAGCCGTCCATTTCGACAAAGGTAATTTAAATGTAATCATTACAAACTCGTTTATAGTCGCTTCTTATCCTCCACGCGCCGTAGGCGTGTAGAGAGTGATGGGATTGGTAGAGAATGTACCTGATTTTGCTGCGACTCCTTTCTGAAAAGTAAGGACTGGTTACGAGCTTGTTATTATTTCTTGTATGGGCTATGTATAGACCTATACGTCTCCATAATAGCTACTGTTGTTTCCTTTTATCTTTTTTTTCCCTTTTTTTTTTGGAGGGGGAGGGGAGGGGAGGGGAGGGGAATAGTTATACATTTATAGTTTTACTTGAACCGGCTGGTTTGACTCTTACGTGATTGGTGATCACTTGGATTTGCTTGGTCACGCGATGAAAATCTGCAAAAATCTTGGAGATTTTGATCACGAATCAAACCAGGTGGTGTCAGGGACAAACTGGTGAGCGACCTGCTGATAAATAAAAGCGAACGTTAACACAGTAAAGCCGGGTTCTTTTTTCGTGTTCTTTTTCAGGTTATTGCATAACTTGCTTCATCACTGTGACACTCTTCATTTCAACCGCCATAACTCATTTCTTGGTATACCTAACGTAAATTTGTCTTTGTTTCTAGGCCCTCCCTAACGGGTACGTTGATGATGTGGACTGGTCCGAGTCATCTGACGATAGCAACCAAGTCGCTAATCCTGCTACAGCTCAAATGTTGAGTAGCAGTCTTCCTCGTTTCCAGTCCACAACAAAAGTCGACGGTCAGTCTCCTATTTCGCAGACGATATCGCCAATTGCGAAGACTGCACCTTTATCATTCGCTGCCTTGACGCCACAAGGTAACGTAAGAGTAGAGCCATAACATATTTGTCAATTGTTTATATTTATCCATACACTGTAGTTTCATTCATTCATTCATTCATTCGCTCCTTCATTTATTCATTTATTCGTCTGTCCATTTTTAGCCCTTTCGTTCATCTCGCTCATTTTTTCAGTCATTCTTCCACGCCGGAATATAGACTGTATTTATGCATCAATTCTATTCGTTGTCTCATTCTATTCATTTCCTATTCTGCTCTACTCATTCTATCTACCCACTCTATTCATTCTATATCTTCCAATATCTTAATATTCAATAATCATGTATACGGTTCCATTCCCTTATTCCTAAAATAGAGACTTTGCAAAAGATCAAAAATATTTTGTTTCACAAAAAAAATATTGCTACAATCTTGGACAAAATGACTTGAGACTGCGTGCGCAAAAACGTCTATTTTTTATTCAACACATTTCACACATTCATGCGCATTTTTCAGACATGTGACCCCCCCTCCCCCTTCTCAATGTTGTTGCCCGGATATCAACTATCCAAAGCGTCATTTCTAGACTGAAACAACATTGTTCTGGGGGGAGGGGGGCAGCAACAGCCACAAGACTGAAAAAACGTACAAAAATGTGTGTTTTGTCTCAAGTGTTTTGTCCAAGATTGTAGTATTGTTGCCATTACAAAGGATTTAATCCATTAGTTTAAGTTAATTGCGTCGAAATTGCCTTCGGATTTGCTTTAACTGAGTTTGTACAAAAAACAATTGCCAAAATAGTTCAGTAATTGACTCATCGTGTTTGTTCGATTGATGACTAATTATTTCAATGCAGAGACGGACTCAGGATTGCTTTCAGGAGGGGGTGCACTACCCAGTAAAATTGAATTTTTAAAAGAGGTTATTTTGTGAAAAATAAAATATTTGAGAAAATACGACTTTAAAATACTTTCAGGAGGGGTGTGTGCATCCCTTGCACCGCTCCCCCAGATTCACGACTGAAACGAAAGAAGCCCGTTTAATTAAAACGAGTTAATGGAAAATGACCTTTTAAAGGACTTTCTGAAACATGTCTATAGGAAACAAATGCAATGTCGATTAAGTGATTTGATAGGTAAAAGCCATTAAAACCTTGAATTGGTGGGTGAAATTTCATTCCTATCTTCTTTATGATATTAATTTTTTACACTTTCAGACAAAATCAAATTTAGTGCTTTAGATAATAGACAAAAACGAGTCCGGAAATTGAATTGTGAAATTAACTTAAAACAGTGGTGTTTGCTTTCTTAAACGCAATGGAGCGACGTTTTGACCATTTTATGCATTAAATAATTTTGAAGTTAGGAGAATACTTATATTGATCTATCCCGTGTCCATCTTTTACTTGATTAGGCTATTGTATTTAATTGTATTAGCTTGCGATTATTTCACATTCATTTGCAGGGCTGTAACCAGGGGGGAGGGGGGTGCAGAGGGTTCACGTGCACCCCCAAGAATGTCTTTCATAGATTTGGAATCACAAGCACAAAACTAGAATAATCACTGAAAATACAAAGAATAAAGTCATTCAAAAGAATTGTAAAGCGCAACAAGCTAGAGAAATAAATTGTAATACTTTTTTCACGGGTTTTTGAAAAGCATGTCGACTTTTTGAAAAATAGGACGGCTACCAAAAAGGCTACTAAATACCATCGATGGTCCAGGTTTCTTTTATGTGCACCTCCCTCTGTCAAAGTTCTGGCTACGGCCCTGATTTGGTACACTTGCTAGGCTTGGCTTGTTGGTTTGATTTTCTTTTTGTCGGTCTTTAACAGCTTCGTTGCTGTAGTAAGTATTTGATTTGATTTATTCTATGCTAATCGTTTGTTTGTTTGTGTTTCGATTCGTTTTTTATTTGTTCTTCAGTCCGTTTGTCACAGTCATAGTAAAGTCATTGATACACGAAAAATATATTTGTTGTTGTTGATGTTGTTTTAATGCTATAATAATATACTTGCAAAAAATCCTCGATTCTGATTAGTCGAGAGCAGTGCAGTTCAGACGTAACACCAGTGCAGAAAGCTGTAACACCAGTGCAGAAAGCTGTAATACCAGTGCAGAAATTTGTAATAACAGTGCAAATTGCAACTCGATTCAAAAGACAAAATACGCCCTAAAACTAAATGTTTTTGGAATTTTTTACTAGCTAGAGAATAATTATAATTTTCTAAACATTTCTATTTGCAAAAAATTGAAATTTTACAAAAATACTTAAGAAATTTGCAAAAAACTGAGGGAAATCTCGTTGAAAAGATTTCAATTTTCGCTTTGAGCGCGCGCTAGATGACGAGATCATTACGCCATCATCGGAGCGCGCTCGTTCGAATTTGAATCAAAATCTCAACCAAATGCTTTTAAAAATCGACAAAATTGTTGAATTTTTTGCAAGTATATTATTAAAAGGTAATAAGATGGTTTCTCGTTCAATTTAGATTAATTTGTACTCGTTTGTTTTTCAAAGAGCCAAATTGCATTCGCCCTACGGGCTCATGCAATTACGAACTCTTTGAAAAACAAACTCGTGCAAATTAATTCCAAATTGAACTCGAAACCATCTTATTACCTATACTAACGAACTGTTTTCTTTGTTACGTCACATTTATTCAACGGGTTTTGATTAAAGGAAGTATATTTGTTTCTTTGTTTTTGTATGTCTGTTTGTTTGTTCAGTACTAGTTATAGTTCGTTTTGTCTTTGTTCGTGCCGCTATCTTTTGGACGCGCGCGCGTCATTTTCCCGCCTTTTTTATTGTAACATCATCGCTATCGAGATAAGGCATGTAAAAAGCAATCAACAAACTAAGAAATGTCTGTGCGTATATAAAGTACCAATTTTCAAAATGAAGGAAGAATGCGAAGATAACTGCGAAGATAACAATGTAAGAAATACAGCTGTATTAACTATGTTTTTAATATGGTATGTTCCATCTATTATTACTTTCTTTTATTTAAGGTAGTTCGGGACCCTTGCTACTGCACATCCTGCTCGCGCATGTAAAATCAAATAAGATTTCTCGTGCGATTAAAAAGAAATTTTGCTTTAGAGCCAAAATATTTAAGGAATGTCTCATGGTTAGCGTGCGTATATCCAGTTCTGGATGCACGCGGGAGGTTGCTAAGCACGAGAAAAGCGTAAGAGTGGCACGACGCGAAGCGGAGTGACACTCTAGCTTTTTCGAGTGCTTTAAGCAACCTCCCAAGTGCATCCAGAAATGGATATACGCTCGCTAACCATGAGACATTCCTTTTATAACATAGACAAATTTTTTTGCTGATCAAATGAGATATTCTCGATACTTCGCGCGTAGAATGGACTAAAAGGCGCCAAAAAATACTGCTTTCAATAAACCAGTTTAAAACAGCAAAATTCTGCAATAATATCCAGCTTCAGTTGAGAATGCTTATAACTGATAACAAGAAAGAATCTTCGTTATTTTTTCTTCGTGTTTTTTGGGCGAATTTGATGTTAGAGTGAATAAAATATATCCAAAGCCGCCACAAGTGACTGCAAGTGATCGCTAAAACCCGCCAAACTCGTAAAACTAGACAGAATTCGATCTCACTTACAAGTTAAAGTTATTACTCGTAATGGATAATTGAGAATAGATAGAATGGGCATCCATAAAATGTATTTTTTGTTGTTTTATTGCGAGAAAACAACGAGAAATTATACGTTTGCTTTACAAAAATTTTGCCAACTCAAAAGGCTGAACTTCTCCGACAAAAGCAAACAAAATAACTATCAACAAAAACTACCAAAAAACATTTGTCAAATCAAGGCATCATTTATTGCAATAAGTTACTTACATTTTCTTAATTTCCATTGATAATTTGTCCGTTAACATATTTTTTAGCGAAAAAATCCATGCAAACTTTCGCACAAGTTACGTGCACCAGCCATTGAGAACATTTAGTGAGAAAAATTGTCCTAGTTTTTTTTTTTTTTATCAGAAAGGACTTTTATTAAAAGTCTTACTGCATTCACTGAGCTTGGTCAGTTTGTACAGGAGATCGAGAATCATGATCGCCAAAAAGAATGCTGACGCAAGTTTATGAAATATCCGCTGATGGTTCATAACAATGAGCCAATCAGAGCGCGCGTTATATCGTGTCTATGTTATAAGATCATTTTTGAACTTTTTGCTAAAAAATAACATTATAGCATTACATACGGGCCTCAAAAGCAACTAGTGCCCATTCCCGCGCGTCCAAAACATTGAAATCATCTTATTTTCCGCACGTTTTTTGCTTATAGCTAAAAAATTAGCACGGTGACACCCAATTATTTTTCAATTTTTATGTTTGGCATAAAACCAGCTTTAAAATTTTGGAATAAAAAATACATGGTCTTTGAGACCAAAACATTGTAAATTTGACTTTTTTGTGGTAAAGTGTACAAAAATTTAATGACGCTCTTTATCTAAATCTCCGTAAAATATCTCAGTCGATGTCTTTTCCAAGGAATAAATTCATGAGAACTATAGCGAAAGGGAACATTTTGTCAGACTCTTAGAGCAGATTTGTGAAAAACTTTAAAATTTGTTCGCAAGAATATTACTTTCAACACATTTGATGCTACTTCTTTTAGTTGAAATGGGGCAAAAATGGGCCTTTTACCACTCCCACAGTTTCAAAACAAGCACGGTGACCCCTATTTTTTATTTCATTTTTGTTTTTCATAAGTGTCAGTCCTTATGTAGAAAAAGTTTAAAAAAATTCTATCGGCGGGAAGTGTGGATCCCGAACTACCTTAATTGTGAAAATTCCGACTAAGCTACTCATCAATGTACCATTCAACAGCGTTTCAGTGTTTTTCGTGTCGCAATGTTTTTTATACCAAGGAGATGTCATTTTCGACGATTTGTTTTCATGTAAGAACTTTCTTTCGATTATTTACTTGTCACTTCTGTTCTGATAAAACTTACTATTTTAAACAAACCTTCATCCATCCTTATCAATCTATTTAATTCTTTTATGTTTACAATCATGAGACCTGAAGTATTTTTTTGACAATTTTCTCATATGTGCTTGTTCATTTTGTAATATTCTGCCTCCACGACTCTTCAAAACGTCTTCCACATTTCCGCTACTTAAGATAAACTGCAATGATCTATTCATTCTTTCTAATTCCTCGCATCCTATAGATTTAAATGTGTTCTGTGTAAACAATCCTTAGTTGATAAGAGAGTCATTGTATTTTACTTGTTTGTGCAATTTCAGATGCTCAGAGTTCAAGCCGTATGCAGGAATCTTTGCGGGATGCTAAAAGACAAATTGACAAACTAAAGGAACGTAATTTAACTTTAGAAAGTAGTAGGAAACACTTAGAAAAGGATTTAGCAGAAGTTCAAGGGTAAGCAAATAGCACGGTTTTTATGTAAAGTTGACATATTCATTAAATTTATTATTATTATTTTTTATTTACCGTTTTTTAGAGGTGGGGGAGGATGGCATCTTGTATTTTTTTTTGGACCGTTTATTTGTTTGTCTTTTTGTTTGTTCACCCCTTTTGTTTGTTTACACGTATTTTGGTTTGTTTGTTTGTTTGTTTGTTTGTTTGTTTGTTTGTTTGTTTGTTTGTTTGTTTGTTTGTTTGTTTGTTTGTTTGTTTGTTTGTTTGTTTGTTTGTTTGTTTGTTTGTTTGTTTGTTTGTTTGTTTGTTTGTTTGTTTGTTCGTTTGTTCGTTCGTTTGTTCGTTTGTTTGTTTGTCTCGTTTTGTTTGTTTGTTTGTTATCAGATTATCCATAGGTTATCGAATAATATGACAGGATTTGGTATGATGAATTGTGTCAATTAATCATCGTGCATACCACCATTTTTATCTTTTTATTTTATTTGTTTTTATCTTTATTTTCTGATTGCTGAATGTTTTTATTTCTTATCTCAGAAAACTGCAAGCGGCGCTGAAAAAAAAAGCTGATGTTGAACATTCCCGATTACAGTCCGAATCTGACAATCGTAGCCTACGATACAAGTACGAACAAGAAAGCGAAGCCCGGCGAGTCGCCGAGGCATTATTGACACAGCTCAAGGACCAGATCAAAAGATCAGAGGAAAAACTTGCAAAGTAAGCTATACATTATTGTTGTGTTTGTGTATAGTAATCGTGTGGACCCACTACGATAATACTGTAGATTTATTTTACGAGTGTTTTCAATGTTTCTTTTTTTAATTGTCCGATTTGCGAAGCGAAGATTTTTCATTAATCGGGGCAAGATTGTGAATAACTAATGAGAACAGTCATTGACATTCATTGTTCTGTTTCTTTGTTTGCTCATTTATTTCTTTACTCGGTGGTTTTCGGGAATTGCAAATTTGATAATAATATGACTTATTTGGAGCTGTGACTCACTTTGTTGATTATTATTAATGAACTTTTGAGTTTTCGTGTAATACTATCTCACAATGTAAGTTATGAGATTCGTAAAAAAATGGTGTAGTCGAATTTCTATACTCTTTTTTGCCAAACAGTTTGCACACAGCTTCTCGGGAAACTAGCCCGCTTCAAACTTATGAAACCACAGATCTGATGAAACCACAGATGTTAAGTCTTTGAATTTTGTCGTTTTTTATTATTATTATTTCCTAACTACAGGGAGATGGAGTCCAGACAAAAACTAGAAAACGAAATGCGTCTTCTGCTCAAAGAAAAGAAAGACAACTTACAAACAATTAGTCAACAAGAAGCAGACTTGAACGACTTACAGAAAGCGCTGTCCGATGAACAGGAAGCCCGAGTTCACATGACGGATATGTATAAAGATATCAAAAAACAGATGGACGTATTAATGGAAGAAGCCAGGACCTCGACTCAACAAAAGGCTGTAGTTATGGCAGAGCTAGAGGCTGTAGATCAAACTAGAAAGACGTATGAAGCCAATAGTGGGTCGTTAAGAGATCAGCTATTGCGTTCCCAGGTAAAGTGGTGCCCTTTATGCCTGCATTCGTTTATAGCCAGAATCGTTGTATTTAATTAAAAGATGTTAACCCAATGGAAATGTGTTTATGAAAGTAATATTTTTCGATGGGACAAAAGTATCACGATTTTCAGAATGGATGTAGTCCCTGAAAGATTTGATTTGGCTTAGATTGGATGGATCAAGCCAAGTAGGCTTGATGGTCGATTAGTTAATGGATTGACATAATCAGAACTTGACTGATTATTAGTCAGTAAAATTAATTTAGGTTTAGTTTGACGCTATTTTATCTTGACCGATAGGCCTTTTTTACTAATAATAATTTTTGATACCAATATTCGTTTGTTTCTTTATAGACTGAATTGGCTGAAACAAGAGCTCGCCTTGAAGCAATGGAACTAACAACCAGCAAAGAGCTAGAAAATCTTAGACAAAAACTACAGAAAAAGACAGACAAACTGGTAAGGAAATTTTCAGCAGCGTTAACATGCCTACTTTAAAGCACGATTTACACGGTGCGATTTGTAGTTTTAGAATGACCTACGACTAGTTTTAGAACGTTTTGAACCTCACGACTAGTCGTATACTACAAATCGCACACGACAAATCGTACTGTGTAAATCA